>NKZZ01001393.1:0-44845 GCA_002370815.1 Metschnikowia hamakuensis
GTTGACCAAAACCTTGGCAGCGGGATTATCCAATGGAATAGATTTCAAAATGGTGGCTCCGTCGTTTGTGATGAGGGATCTGTCGGCGTCACTGCTGGACTGCAATAACTTGTCCAGAATTAATAAGATGATTAAGATTAATAAAGGTGAATTAGAAGCAAGACTATTATTCGTAATGTATTTAATAATATAGAATGTCCTATTATTATAGGAGAACTATATTTCACCCAAAATCGGCCATTTTCGCCAAAAAAAGCCAATTTTCTTCAACAACGCTGATTTTGTTCTACAGCTCCTTCCACTCTCTGTCCAATCGACTGCGTGGCCTGTTTGCAGTAGAAACCTCTGTGACCGGGGAATCTGTGTGATCTATAAAGTGGTGTGGTAACAAAAAGTGGTCTCGAGATTGTATAGGTACTTTAATAAAAACGAAAAAACCACTTAAAAGGCTGGTCATTGTGTTTTTTGGGGCCAAAATACCGTAAAATTTGTCCTAATACTGCTCATCCTGCATATAGACGCACCGGCCAATTTATTCAGCACAACACCACACCACAACACCACGACTTCAAAAGAGGAGACATGGGGTATCGTATATCTTATAGATTCTCTATCCGGCTCTTTCCTTCCTGAATGATTGTCTGGTGGTGCAGCTGGGAGCAATGGTGTTTCCTCCTATAGGCTTCTTTGGGTCTGCGTTGAACATACCTGCCATGCCGTCCACTTGGGCAACAACCTGGTTAGTGAGTCCGGAAACATGTCTTCTTGGCTTGGTATCTCGTCGGTGATCTTATCCCAACCTATTCTCAGATTGAAGAACGTCTGGGCCCATGTTTCAGAGAATTACGTGATGCTTTTGAAAAACGATTGGGCCCCGGTTTTATTCGAACTCGATCGCAGGCACCTTGCCAATAGCTATGAGTCGTTGACATTCGGTGGCTCTGCCGGGTCCGGGTCGGAGGTAGAGGTACCTGGGTCCAAGGAATCATATCATATCATGGCCCCAGAAGTCGTGGGTAAAAGCTACCCTAAAGAGGCTGTGATTCCATATTTTGGGGATCTTTTGGTCAACAATACCTTATCATTTCACACCATTTTTACCATCCACCCCAATAATAAGATATCTAAGTATCTCAATATCTTGAAATCTTAAGATCTAAATATCTAAAGTTGTAAATATCCAAAACAGCTTTTCCATAGATTTTTTGTATAGTTCCAAGATCCTTTTACTTGGCTTCAAGTTTGTAGGTTCATGATGCTGTACACTGTCAAATGTGAATAAAATGCATCACTAACTAGCTCGACTGCCATTCCACGTTTTCCGAAAAGGTAAGAAATTGATCTGTTTTGGGAATTGATCTATTTTGGGAATTGATCTGTTTTGGGAATTGATCTGTTTTGTAGAAATTCTGATAAACCACTTGATAGACTGATTCGAACCACAAACCATAGAGGCAAGAGTAAGTAATATTTTCTTGTAATTCACATCGTCTATCTCTTTATATCTCTCATTGTTTTTTATCATATTATAAATGGTAGGACATCACGACAATTTTCTGGGAATGGCTTTGAAATTAGGGGGGGATGTGCCGCCTTATATATTTCGCGAGGGGGCTGCGCCTGCATGGCCGATGGCTGTAATTAAACCGCGCGGGGCGAGAAAGGGGAAATTGTATATAAACCCTCAACCCCCCGGTTTTTTCTCCCTTTTCTTTCTCACTTTTTCTTCCTTCTTCTTCCTTCCCCTTTTCCTCCACCACCTTTATTCCCTTTATGTGGATGTTGAAGATTTCTAGATCATATAAATAACTTAAGATCTATTTTTGTGGATAAACATAAGTTAGATGCCTTACTTCCCAAAACCTGTGGCTCTTGTTTCTACTTCATTATGAAATGATCCAATTCATAACGACTTTTGTCAATGAAAATGTCTATACATTCTACTCCATTTTTGGCTACGCATGCTTTTTTATCGCTTTTAATGAGACTAACCAAATCTTTAAAGCTAACCCACCGCAATTTCAAACTCATCTGTCAAATTTTGCAAGGTCCTCATGAACTTTGTCCTCTTGAATTTGGTCCTCATGAACTTGGTCCTCATGAACTTGGTAACGTGGGATTGTCTGGCCAAATCTTAGGGTGTACTGGATTATCTGTCCGGTATAGGACTTCCATGTAATTCACCCTTTTTTCCTTATACATTTTTCAACATATAGCCGCTCATTTGAGGTATTTAAAGATTGCTATATTTACTACTTGTTCTATTTTTTTTGATCCTAATAATTTATATTTATTAAAAACTCTATTATATTATCAACTTTATTAAATAAAGGATCTTCATATTGAGTTATATTATTATTTATTATATATTTAACTAATAAATATTGTAATATATATTATTTTTATTTAATAAAGGTATTAATTTCTTTTTTATATCTCCTGCTTCATCTATTAAACCTATAAATTTTGATAATAAAATCATAGTTAGAGGTTTATAAGGTATCTCTGTTATAGTAGGATACTCTTCCCTATATTTGTAATGAACTTTCTTAAATGTAGAAGCCATCAATGATTCAGAGACACAATAGAGTCAACAATAAGTAACGAAAATCTAGACTCTGATATCATTTGAGTTGCCTGATGCAAGAGTTGAACCTGATGCTCGGCATTTTTTTCTTTTTTTTTTCAACGCCACATTGTCATGGAAAGCATCAGGATTCAATCCATACCTTTGGGCAATCGACCATTCAAACGCACGGGTCGCAAAGTGCCCTCAGTGACAATAAACAAACTTTTTTTTTTTTTTTCCTTCACCGATCACACACGTTCTAAAAGTTCTATTAAAGAACAGGATAGGTACTCGTGCCGATCCTTGAGTTCAATCACTATAGCTTGAATACCAAAAGTATTTGTTGAACATATGAGACTCGCACGTCTTATATGTACAGGATACTGAAACTCAAGAAGAGGAGAATGGACTTCTCAGTTCAGAATCCGGAGATACAGATGAAACACGGGGTAAGTGCCACTGTTGGGTGGAAAGCCGACCAGTGGAGTATCTGGAACCAAGGAATGATCTCTGATAATATTCCCTCACGCAGAGTCGGTGATGACGGGGCGACCCCTCACGCGGTCAGTCACGAAGGGGGCTAGGCCAATGACAGCCCTCTGATAGAATCACACATGAAGGATATAAGCTGCCGGGTGGTGTTGAAAAAAGAGGGTGTTGAAAAAAGAGGGTGGTGAGAAAAGAGGGTGGTGAAAAAAAAGGGTGGAAGTTCTGAGAAGCGGATTTGGCTGCAATTTATATTCGCACACCCCGCGCGTTTCATATTTGTGCCGCCACAAAACCGCCTGTTCCTGCGGTATATAAATGCGCGATCCCCCCAGTTTTTTTTACAGCGCAATTATACTTTTTTCTTCCTCGAACTGTGGCTCCGTCGGATCTCAGTCAGTTGGATATAAGGTGGGAAATCCCTTCAGTTCAGCTTGTGAGAAGGAGTAAGACTCCAAGATTATATAAAGGATTCCTAGTTTAACCGAAGAATCAGAAATGAACTCTAGAAATGAAGATTCAGAAGTGAAGAAGTCTAGGAATAGAAAAGTCTTTTTTATTAGAGTCAGAAGCAACATTGACCAAACGCTCGATAACAGCACCGAAAAGTGAGTTACCTGATTCTTTCTCAGCCTTACCAAGAAACTTCAAACTTACTTAGCGGGGATGTCAGCTTCAAACTTGCTCATCGGGGAAGTCAGCAGACAATCTTTCATCCAACTTTGGTGGCAATCTCGAGTGCAAAGCAGAGGCGAAAAGATTCCTCTCGGAATCACGAAGACTCTTGTCCTTTGAGATCTCAATGATGTTCGATGGAGAACTCAAACAATAATACAAGTGAAGAAATGACTACAGAAGTTCCCTACTTAAAAGCGTTATTGGAAGCCAATGAGACTCACGTGCCAGATTATGATCGCGTTTATATAAACGCGCAACAGAAACAGGTCTTGGTCTTTTACATGCAGGAGCCACCGGGTGACATGGCCACGAAGTGCCACGCTGACTAGTGTGTTAGAAACCAATTTCGTGATAGTTCCAGCTTATGAACTTTAACAGGGGTTAAAGTTCAACAGTCTTTGCTTGTGCGCATGATCACGAAGCCCTGTTCCTGCAAATAAGCCCGGACGCGCTCCAACTTATCGTCTTCAAAATCCACCAAGTCAAACCTGCTGCTTAAATCCTCGTTTTCCGTTTTACGGTGTACTGGTCTATCTATCCACCATCTCACTGTCACATTAAGATACCCTTTTTTAACTGACTTCTTTGAATTTTACGCAATCCCTCAACATATACCTCCACGGATTCCACCATGAATGACTGATCCGGGGAATTTCATCATGGGCATTTTTTTGGAAACATAAGGATTGATTGGAGATTGGACTCTGGAAACTTAATGAGCTCAAAATCACTCTAGCCAGTTCTGGACATGATTATTTCTTCAAATACTATTGGTGAATACTATTGGTGCGCACCTAACGCCGACGAACACTTGAATATCGTGGAGCAATTTGTTTTGATTTTATCTCTTCGATCTTTTTTTTTCAAAGAGTTTCCTTTTCCGGCTCTCATTGGTTCTAACGACGGTGCACATGTACATGGCCCTAGAGTTCACATGCTCGCTGCCCGCGCATGCTGACTACCGAGAGCGCACCTCTACTACTCCACAAGCATCTAAGATGGACAAACAAAGAATTCTCGCCCACATGAACAAAGACCTGAACAAAGAACATCATTTGGCTCTCGTGGACTGTACTGTAGTCTATGGTCATGAAAACATATCCAAATTCCACCCTGATACTGTTCAAATCATCGACATTGATGAAGATAGCCTTAACTTGACATACAAGACACAGCCCGGAGCCACAAAAAATCTCGTGATTATTTGGAATGACGCTGAGGAAGATGAGGGATTGAAAGTTAAGAAAATGCTGGTTATAAAGTCAAAATTAATTGCCATGGCTAAGTACACCGCTTCAAAACAGCGTTATTCCTATATGCGCATTACCTCAGTGGTAGGACCCAACAACAAATGACTGGTGATAATTTCTTTACGTCTAAAGATTCAGCACTTTTTTATTTCTCTGCTTAAAATTTAATACTGCTTCCTCTTTCTCCAGTTGCAAGTGTCCGAGAAAAGTCCAGCTTTTTCGAGGTAAGAATTCCGTGTTGAACGGACTTTTCCCAAAGGTGTTTTCTTAGCTTTGGTCGTTTCTTGGTGGGGTTTTGGCCTGAAAAACA
The DNA here is from genome assembly GCA_002370815.1 of Metschnikowia hamakuensis. NCBI lineage: Eukaryota > Fungi > Ascomycota > Pichiomycetes > Serinales > Metschnikowiaceae > Metschnikowia > Metschnikowia hamakuensis. The sequence continues at coordinate 5,294 of NKZZ01001393.1, forward strand.
CCTGACAAACATGATTTCTGGCCACACTTTGATAGCCAGCTTAGCGTCGAAGTTATAAGGCTTTCTTCGTATGTATCTCATAACTGTACACATTTTTCGTGAGCTGAAACGACCAAAAAAAAATGAAATTCGGGTTTTTAGTGGAAATGCTGGGTACTGCATTGTACTGTACATTTGATCTTACTGGCTGTTTTTCTTGTGGTCTCGTATTAAACTGATGGATTTCGACCTATTATTCTAATCTGAGACATTTCACATTCACTTCTAAAAGTGCAGAAACATAAAGATAATTCCAGAACTGCTCTGGATAGACTCAAGACATATATCGATAAACGATTGGCTCAACTTGTGCTTGACAATGCCAATGTCTCATCAAGCCACCTTGTCACTGCCCTTATGGTGCTTTCGCTTTGTAGCGTGCCTCCCGGCCAACCAGGCCACTCCAAGAGCCAGATGGACCTTTTGATTGCATACCTGGTGTCCATGTGCATTCATGTGGGCCCGGATTTGGACTTGGACATGCTCCGCTCGTACGTGTCGATTTTCTGCTGCTGTGGCTCGCTTTCCTTCTCCTTGTCCCGCTTCCGCTTTGTGCTGTGGCTGAAGAAACACCTGTTGGCCGTGCTAATCTTGGCCTCCTCGCTGCTGCCGACCGATGCTTTCTTGTGTGCATACCTGCGGCTCATGGTGGAGGGTATTAGGCTCCGGGACTCCTTTGATGATGTTCCTTTACTGGCCAATTCCGTGGCTTCAGAATCAGAACTCATGGACGCTCTACCGAATTACCATGAAACGATACCTTTGGACGTGGTGATGGGCCAAATCTCCGAGTGCCAACGCCGACTTTGCGTGGAAAATACAGCGATTAATAAAGAGTAACTTTTTGGTAAAGAAAGAAGTTGGCACCGATTCAGTATCCGCTTTTACCGGTAGATTTGTGGGAAAGATGCTTATGTGCAGGAAAATCGTCAAAAATCGGAGTATATCAATAAAACTCAAGTAGTATATAGTAGTAGTCCCAGAGAGTCATAACCCCCAAAATATAGTTACAAAGCCCTGATCCGACGGTATTCTCTGTTCAATAAGCTCGCGATGGGCCACTGCGAATTGAACCGGTCTTTCCACGCAAACGAAAGCGCAATATTCGAGGTAGAGTCCACGGAACCTTGCGTATTCACCGGCACATAAAATAACGAATCAAACCGGTCGGCAATTCGGTAACAAATCCGCCGGATATCCGTAAGAGGCATATCTTGGATGCGCTTCGCGATCACCTTCCCCTTTAGGATCATGGCCGTGTGTTGCACCAAATTCAACAAGCTGGCGTACAATTGGCGGTGCTGCGCTTCACGAGAATTTAACTTTAGAATGGTCATCATTTCTTCATCGGAAAACACCAGGTTGTTTATGAGGATGAGCTGGATTAGCGCAGTGTCTTTGATCTCACAGAAGGCGTTGGCGTTGAGCGACCGGAAGATCTCGTAGATCCGCTTGCGTCTGTTTTTGGCCTCCTCCACTTTCTCGACGTACGGGTCTAGCTCCACGTTGCTTTGCTCGTCACTGTGGTCAAAGTCACACTCGATAGCCATGATTGTAGATATGTTTAGTTTGGGTGAGAAATGGGTGCAAAACGGTAGAGTTTTTGTTGCTGCGAAGAATGTGGTACTGCAGATAATTCGCGGTACTGCAGACAGTCTTTAGTTAGCTATTATACGCAGGACGCACACTTTCACACAGGATACTCACCTCTACACAGGACTCTCACCTCCTCTCAACTGCACATACTTCTCTCTACCTTGTACACTATCACAATCTGCCACGTCTACTGTTGGTTTTGTGTCTTTCCTTTTGTATCTTTCCTTTTGTATCTTTCCTTTTGTATCTTCCCTTTTGTATCTTTCCTTTTGTATCTTTCCTTTTGTGCCATTCCCTTTGTGCCAATTCTATTTAAACCAATGTTTTCCCAGGTATTCCACGCTCTTTCTCTTCCTTTTTCCCAAACTCCTAGGTCAAACCATTGTTCAGTATCGTCAAAAAATAATCCTTGTTAACCCCGTTTCTTGAATAATCTGTTCCTTTTTTGGCCGGTGTTTTTGGTGGTCTTTTTCCCATTTTGTCCCATTTGTTTTGAGCCAAGTACACTACTCCGTCCTTCATAACTTATTCAGGTGAATTCTTGAAACGTTTTGATTAATACCCTCCAAAACACTCACTTGTACGTCCAAAATTGTCCAGTACCGGATTTTTTCACGTTTCCTGCACAAAGCTTTTTGTCCAGAGTTATTACCGGATTAGGACAACCAGAACGAACCCACGCCCCAATTCCTGGACTATTAAAGTTGAAGCCAATTTTTTATCAGACATTTTAGGATACAACGATCATTAACAGAATACGTTTTAAGTATTGGGTCCAGTCACCAAATCCGGTTCCTCTGCGCCCAATTCTTGTCGTTCCAAAGGTTACTCTTGCCGTTATTGCCCCAGAAACCCCTAAATTAAGCCCAAAAAAAGCCAGGTACTAAACAGGAAACCTTAAAAACGTGGAATAGCCTAATTGAGTTTCTGTTCCGGTTTTTTTTCCGGCAGTGACACGTCCTTTTGGTCAATTTACTGTCCTTAGAATCTCCAGATCTCTTGTCACCGGTACGTTTTCCACCGTTTTCTGCCATTTACCAAAAACTCTTAGCCATAAGTTCTTGATCCATTCATTCCGTTTAACCGTCAAAAACTTCCCAAACTTCTCTATTATAGCCAAAAAACTGGGCCTGAAACCAGAGAAAAAGAGTCACGTGATTTTTAGGATTTCGAACAGCTGGGTCCCAATTTCCCGTTTCTTCAAATCTCCATACTTTAAAGTTTTTTTTATATTTTTCCAAGTTTTAAAAGGTCATTTCAAGCCCAAAAAGGAAAATTTTAACTGTTGGGTTTGGAGAATTGGACCTTGCAGTGGACCTGAAAGAAACACCACTACATCTTACACTCCAACCATCAAATTTTCTAATTTTTTTCCACGAGTTTTACTAATATTAGCAATTTTTTGTTCAGGTTTTTATTGATACGGAGAACATTTCAAACTGAACGAAGCCTTTTCCGCCATTTTTTGGCCCATTTTGCACCCAAAAGTCATATTTTCGTGCTTCCGAAACCTCTTGAAGCAGATTTTCTTTCTTTTAAGTCGTTTTTTACCCAAATCCGTTTTTCATATCTTTTTTTGGGGCCAAAATAATCATTTCACTTCCTTCTTTTTTCCATTTTCCAGCTTTTTCCAGTCTTTTACCAAACTTTAAACCCATCCAGACTCATTTCACGCGTCAAATCAGCCATTTATCGAACAAAGTCTTTCTAGAAATACCCAATTTAGTCCTGAATGACCTCAGAAACTTTGGCTTCTCCTGCTGAGTTATTGGCTCTAATTTCCGTCGTTCACCGGGAAAAAGTCCTCCGTCCTCGGTCATTTACTTACTTTCAGTCGGTAAATCAAGACACACTGAAATTTCTGGAACTCGACGAGATTGTCGGGGAAATGAACGAGAAAATTACGGTCAAGAATCTGTTTTTGGAATCAAAATTGGGCCTGGGAATCCCAGATTATGATGATTTCTTGGTGGACTGCATACAAGCCGACGAGGCCCTTTTAGCTGAGCCCCAATTCCATCCATTCGACTTTATGTGTTTAAGTCCCAGTGAATACCTTTTTTCGGAGCTCTCAAAGAACCATCAGCTTTTTTTGCCACTAACAAAGGCTAGGAAATTGGCGTTTGTCCGGCACATAAACACCTTGGATTTCCACGGCGATCTACGCTTGGACTACAAAAGTATATGGCCCTTGAAATTCGAGAAAAATGGGTGATTTTGAGAGGAAAACGTGATTGAAAGGCGTAACGCGTTGTTTAATGGAAATATTGATCATTTGATGGTGGGTACTGCATATAAGCCCAAATCCCTATTAATCTTTGAACATTGATTTGCTCCATAGTCGAAACCATCAAAAACCTTTTCTGTAATTTTCTGTAACTGTTTCAATATTCTGGTTCTCTCTAAGTTAATCCCAGAAAAAATCCATTTCGTGATCCCAAAATGGGCCAAGATTTCTCACCTTTTCATGCCCTAAACCCTAGGAGCGGATCTTCTTCCTCTTCTACCCTCCACAGTTTCAAAGCACGTGAGCCATAAATTTCACCCCTAAAAATTTTTAATCCACAGTTTTCCCACAAATCATCGTTTTCCTTAAATTTCTAGAAAATCTGTATCTGTAAGCTCCATTTACTAAGACAAATCAATGCGACATGCACACCCCATCGGTCAAATCTATATCACTGAGAACATCCCAACTTTGCCATAGTTGGGTCCCCGGTTCGAATCCGGGCTGGCGCATTTTTCCTAAATCAGTATCTCTAACATTTTCGCGACATGCAAACATTGTCTCGAGATGCAAACATTGTCGCGAGATGCACTACATCTTGTTGAATTTAAACCAGGGGTTTAAGTTCATAAGCTGGAACTATTACGATATTGGTTTCTAACACTTAGGGTGTACTGGTCTATCTTAGGGTGTACTGGTCTGTCTTGGGGTGTACTGGTCAGTCTTGGGGTGTACTGGTCTGTCCGTAAACCAATACTAGGAAATGGCTATTTCCTCTCCTTAACTGAGCTGATTCGATACCCGTTAAACCCTATCAGCGGGACCTCCTTCTTATATAGCCGCGCCACGGCCCATCGAGGCCACGTCACCCGGTGGCTCCCGATGGCTCCTGCATGTAGAAGACCAAGACCTGTTTCATCTGAATACACTTATATGCAGACACGTGAGTATGCAGTACATGTTCAACACTTTTGGTGGGGACTGCGCACTTGTCTTGGACACGTGACTTCATTTGGTGCGGCCGAGAGTGACTGGAGGAGAGTTTGATTTTCCACCAAATCGGACCAAAAAAAAAAATAAAAAAAATAGAAAAAGAGTCTTGACGTCATTTCAGGGGATCATCCAATCAGAATGCACCAAGGCAACAAGGACAAATGGCGGCAAAGACAAAACTGGGGTTTCCCCCTTAACCTCACTACCATTGGCACTACCATTGGCACTGCCATTGGTCACTTACTCAAAAAAGGTCTTCATGGTCTTAAACCAATTCCGTTTTCGTCATTTCTTAAAGAAAATGTATTGCTTTTTTTGGTTCCTTTTTTGGTTCCTTTTTTTCGGGGATTTCTGGACAAAAGGGCACTTTTTCTCTTATATGCACCTTTTCAAGTACTTATACGGGGAATTACTCGATCAATTTTGGTTATATTTCGTCCATTTTTTGCTTAAACTTATTGTATCAATGTGTACTAAAATTGGACTGCAATTTGTCTCTTGAGGTGGATTGATTTCGGAATTACCAATGATCCAGGCCTTTCTAGACCCAATTTAGCCCTAAACAAGGCTCTAGACAGCTCCTTTTTTAGCGTAAAAAACTCCAGTTTGTTCTATCTGCACGTCTGCGACGGAACACACCTAGAACATGTAAAATATTAAACCGGTTTGGTGATTTCGGTACGGTTTGGGTATTTTTGGATCAATCGAGGGAGATCCGAGGGTGCGCCGGCGCGTACATGGTATAACCAAGCACTCACACTAGAAAATTTGTAATTTGGATATTCACGGCAATGTCCGGAATTCCAGCATTCCCCAGAACCTACCTACTTATTATTTCGATGAAAAAAATGGGTTTTGGCGTTGGGCGTTTTCTGCTGACCTTGTCTGGTGTACGGGTGTGCCGCGCCCAGTTCCGGGGGTTGCAGCCATTTCTTCAACACCCAACCTTTTAAAATGGCCTAACACCTCCACAAAGCCTCCTGGCCAATAAAAATGACTCCCTTAAAACAACAAACTATTGGTGGCCCTTCCAAAAGGCCAGTTGCCATGAATAGCAAAAAATGAAAGTAGAAGAACTGGAAAAGAATAGAAATAGCTGGTTTTCCTGATAGATAAGTCTCCAGGGATCTATCTTAAACACTCTCCTATTTACTAATATCCATATTGACATATCTTTGTTTCATAAATCACGCAACATGCAAGAGTTCTTTTAGTTTGTCCGATTTGTGGCGTACGCGTTTGGTAAATTCTCCAAATTCCTACGTTTTATAGTTATAAACAGCTATAATGGTTTAGTCACTATAACGAAAGGCGGGGACAATTCGTGTGTACGGTTGGGTGTATGATTTGGTGTACGATTTTTGATGAATAGAGTGCATATAACGCGAACACGCATCTTATATACAGTACGGTGTACGGATGTCATTGGTGCGACGCTCAGACCTCAACTCATCGACCCCACATTCCAATACTCTACTCTAACCACCGCCACCAGGGCCCAATTCGCCTCACTTTAATCCCGTTTTTTCCCCCGAAAAAAATGTCCTATAGAGATGTCTTGGCCCGTGGAGACGAGTTCCTCGCAGAGTACCCCCGTACCTCCGGGTGGTGGAACTATGCCTCGCACGCCACATGCCTTGGAATGCTTCTCGCCTCCAAAGGTCTAGTCAATCTCCTCTACAACCCCCAAATCCATCACGTGGAAAGATTAGATGCTGCTTTGGCCCAGGCACGTGACGAGCAAAGATCCCTTTTGACCGTCATGAATCACATGTCGGTGGTGGACGATCCGGCGGTATTTTCCATGCTCCCAATGCGATTCCATACGGATATCGATACGGTTCGGTGGGGTTTTGGCGCCCATAACATTTGTTTTTCAAATAAAGGATTACTGTGGTTTTTTAACCTTGGGAAGGTTTTAGGAACGAAACGGTTTGGCGAGGGTCCGTTCCAGCCTTCGTTGGATGCGGCCATTCGTATTATGAGCCCGGACGATACCTTGGATTTGGAGTATTCCAACAATTTTACCAAAAACAACACGTCTTTGGGTGTGAAAGAGTCTATTCTGACCCTTCCCAAGCCACTTGCAAGGGAAATCTCCCCGCTGGCGCAATCGGCGGAACCTTTAATGGCCAGATCCCCTTTTATCCGGACGAAAACGTCGTGGTTTCACGTTTTCCCCGAAGGGTTCGTGCTCCAGCTTGAACAACCCGATTCGAACTCCATGAGGTACTTTAAATGGGGCGTGGCCCGGCTAATTTTGGAATCCACACGTGCTCCCATCGTTGTACCGATGTATTCATGGGGTTTTGAGAAAATCGTGCCGGAAGAATCGGCCAGTCAGGGCATTAAACGATGGCTTCCGCAGAATCTTGGTGCTGAGATCCATCTTATTATTGGGGAGCCTATTTCGGACGAGAAAATCCACGAATACCGGAGTTCCTGGGACAAATTGTGCCTAGAAAAGGGCGACGATGGAGCTCTGGACTTGAACGATGAGTTAAAGACCGGCCCCAAAGCCCAGGCTCTTCGGGCTACCATTGCAGCTGATTTGCGGGCTCATGTGTTACAACTACGGGAAAACCTGGGTTTTTTTCCGCCGGAAAACGCCAAGTTCGCCGACCCGGCCTTCTGGAAACAATACACATCTACGGAAGGAGCCAGCGACGAATCCGTCAAGTTCATTGGACAAAACTGGGCCATCAGGAGGCTCCAGAAACATCTCCCCGAATACGACGAAAAGCCCGGGAATTAGTTTTGGGCCAGACACCTTGATTTATTATAAAGTCATGGATTCATGGAATCCCATCCACTCAAAAGAGATGGAATTTGATAGAGTCATTGAGTCATCGATGGAGTCAATGACAGAGTCTTTGATTTTGGGTATTGATTCTTGGGATTTCATCCGAGGTTTTAGAAACTCATGAAAGTCTAGAGATGGAGATCTTGGATTTTCCCCGATATTTTAAGATATTGGAACCATTTTGGGGTGTTTTGGAAGAATTTCCCGGAACATTCCTGTATAGAGTATGAAGAGAGGCATGGCTGTGGGAGGGAGTCAAGACACTGATTAACACTTTTGCAAGAGTGTGAAAATGATTAAATGAGTGAAAAAAAACATTTTTTTTACTGCCATTCTCTTTATTATGAGACTACTTTCTATTTTAGAAGCTAAAAGAAAATATTATATAGATTATATACACTACCAGAGATTATATACACTACTGAAGGTTATATACACTACTTTAGATTATATACACTACAGGAAACTATATACACTACTAAGGGCTATAGACTAGTACTAGAAAACAGTATATACAATCCTATAGACTAATAATAATTCCACCCTACCTAATACACTACAGAATGAATAGAATGAAGGAATAATAGAAATGGCTGCAACCCCCGGAACTGGGCGCGGCACACCCGTACACCAGGCAAGGTCAGTAGAAAAAGGCCCAACGCCAACACCCCTTTTTTCATCGAAATAATCTGTAGGTAGATTCTGTGGAATGCTGGAATTCCGGACATTACAATGGTATTGCTAAATTGAACTTTATAGGGAAATTGAGGTGTTGGGTTTAAAAAGTATTCCTTGAAGATGCGTAGGTATATGCAGGTCCCGCATGATAATATAAGACCTTTTCTCATCAACCTTTGTCCACCACCCGAAATCTTCGTCCATTTTATTCCATTTCTCGAGGAAATTGGGGATGAAGAAAGTGAAGTTTCAGAAAATGGGGAAATTGAAAATGGGACTGGGAATGAAAATCCGGGCATTAAAGTCTTAAATGAAGAGGATCTCTCTGCAATCTGGATTCGTCGTTGACCATTTTTCTCCCCGGACACGTTTCCGATAGCGAGAAATCGAACGAGGCCTATGAGAGCTGTCACAGTTAAATGAGTGGGCCCAAAAATGGTCCCGATTTGGAGGGAAATAGTCCCGATTTGGAGGCGCATGTCCCGATTTGGAGGAAAATGGTCCCGATTTGGAGGCGCATGTCCCGATTTGGAGGAAAATGGTCCCGATTTGGAGATGCATGTCCCGATTTGGAGGTAACCCTTGTCTATTTTCCATTTTTCACTCCACTCAGTTGACCATTTCCTTTCGCACTAATTCTCGATTATTTAATCGTCACTGGCAAAACCTTCCGATGTAGAAACAAAAAAAAAAAAAAAACGAATAGAGAAAAATTACGATATTCTTGATAAGTCCACGACTTTTCTTAACAACTTATCTTGAGGGTCTTTTTTTTTCCTTTTTTTCCCTTCACTTTGGGCTGATTTGGTATAAATAAATGGAATTTATTTATGAGCACTAGTATGCAGTACTGCATTGCTCTGGAGAATATTCCAATATCTAGACTTGGCTCTGGATCGTAATATCAACCTACAAGATAAATATCATGTGACTGACTGACCGAACGGACGGCCCGAAAAACTAAGAGGTTCGCCCAGTTAGTTCTAGAGATTTCTCTCGAAGGTGTAATACTGTATATGACTATACATTTTGATGATCCCTTACTCTATGCAGTCCCTAAACCAGTTAATTTTCAATAATGAATAAATGGAAAATAGAGAAAGATGGAGGGAAATGGGGTGTAATTAGTTTGTGAAAAATCGTTTTTATAGTGGAGACCGTGGAAATGGCCATAAATAAAGCGAAATAGTGGAAAAATAGACCGAAATTTGGTGGAAAATGGTCATAATTAGTGTAAAATTGGTATTTTGTAGTGTAAAATACTGAAAAATGGTGAAAATTGAGGGTATAAATAGAAATAAATGTTAGTTAAAATTAGAAAACGCAACTTCATCAATCGTTACACAGCACTGTAGAACTTTTAGAGAAAAACAGGGCAAGTTTGTCGAAATCCTGAGCGTTCAAGCACTCATTCACGTTATTCCTGCACATAAACAACTCAATTTATCTAAAGAAGAGTAGTCGAAAATTACACTCAAAAAAAAGACAAAATTATCCATGAACTCATCATTAACCAATTAAACCAAAAGCTAAGCAATTTTCCTTTATTCTGTACACAAATTTAGTCTGTACCATGCACTAATTCTTCCAGAAAAAGACTCAAAAACTACTTACACCTTACTGTGGAAAGAGAATTAACCCAAAATATTACCTTTCATGTAATTAACTTGTACCAATTTGGAAATTGTTATTAATGTATGTAGCACCTGCACATACGCACTCCATCTCTAGTACAGAAGAAATCGACATAAAAAAGTCGTCCAGTGATCCTCCCTCGGATTTTGGTCATTCACTTCTATTGAATTTCACCACTACATTTACCGAATTAATATTAATTAATTCTGTGCAAGTGTGGAGTGGGGTTTAGGCGAATGGTCACGTGCCTTTAACGTGCGGCCCCACATAAAGTAGATATATGGTGGAATTTTGGTGGAATTCTGGTAGAAAATGGACCTGGATGGTGTTTTGTAGTGTTTTGTAGTGTTTCTAGTGAATAATCGAGTGGAATAAAGTGAAAATTGGAGGAAAATAAGTGGATAAATAGTGGAAAATCGGGAAAATAGGGGTGAAACAGAGTAAAAAGGTCCCAAATAGTGTACGAAATTGTGTAAAATTGTAAGAAATAGTGATTTATAGTATATGAATGAAACCTAGAGGAGATGGAGATGGAAATGGATGGGAGGCCATGGTAGACTATGTGCAGGTGCATATATCAGTGCACGAGCGAATGGTATTTTCTAGCCAACCACTTGATCAAAATGACTGAATCCTGGCCTATGCTTTATGATGGATGATAAAAGTCTGCTGTTTGATTTGGGGGTTGCTGGGAGTGCTGGTTGTGGAGATACTTACCCCCAGCTGACCTGCACATAGACATAGACCTGCACATAACCCCATTGCGTGCATCAGGCATCAAAATAAAACAAAACCCAAGGACATCGTCCAAATCCGAGCAGTAAAAATTCCCGTATATTTTCACAATCCAAGACCAAGATGAAAACATTAGAAAAACCCCGTTTTCCTTTTTTTTTTTGGTGTTCAAGCAGCGAGTTGGTCTTTCTCCATTTCTGGCCTGGTGCGTCTTAAGAAGAATTCAGTGAGCGGTTGGATTTCGATTTCGATCGCGCGCGCGCAACTCATCTCCACCACTCACTAATTCATCGAAACCCACACACCCACCAAAACCAAAACCCGTCTTGTCTTTTCTTTAAACTCGGCACCAAGAAAAGGAAAAGGAAAGGAAAGGAGAGAAAAAGGCGTAGAAAAAGGTTTTGGAAAAAAAGAAGGGATTCTGGAAAAAAGAAGGGGTTTTGGAAAAAGACGGAGAAAAGGACTCATTTCCAGTCACTCATATTGAAATTTGGCCCTTTGGTTCCCACGGAAAAGGCCAGTGCATTTCGTCCAAGTCCAAGTTTTAGTGAAGTTGATTGAAACAAAGTGGACAAAGTGGAGAGAAATTGGACAAATTGGACAAAGTGGAGAGAAATTGGACAAATTGGACAAATTGGACAAATTGGACAAATTGGACAAAGTGGACAAAGTGGACAAATTGGACAAATTGGACAAAGTGGACAAAGCGGACAAATTGGACAAATTGGAAACAAATTTGACTGATTTTGAAGAGATTTTGAGTTGACGATTTGACTTGACGAATTGACTTGAAGTTATTTTTGACTTGGAGTTATTTTGACTTGGAGTTTTTGGTGCAGACACACTCTCCAATTCTTCAATAAAAAAGTTTATTAGTGGTGGATGAATTTAATAGGCTCAAAATGGAAGGTGAATGGGCGAGGAATAAAACTACCGGTTTTCGGAACGGGGTACGGGCTAATATTGCCTTTTCGGGCAAGTCATAGCGGAAATGGCGGAAATGGCGGAAATCATTTTGGGAAGGGAGGGAACCAAGATTCGGGGCTCCTGACGCACGTGACCCGGGCTTCTCTTCCCGAACTTGTTACCGATATAAACCATTACCTACGAACCACGGAGATGGCCGAAAAACTCCGGAGAAAACTCCTTCGGGCGAAATGTGACGAGTTGCTTTTGTATGGGCGAGATTTGGGGGTTTCTTTCGATTACTTCCGGGCTCTTAACCGTGTGTTCGTGCATACAAGACAAAATTCCGAATCCGTTTTTTCGGCCCTTCAACTCCATCAACTTTTCAATCTGGCCGTGCAATTTTACCTTGGGCGGAACGAGACGGTGCCGCAGTTCGTGCACCTTTTGGCGGCGGATTTCATGAAAAGTCCGGAAAAATGCCCTCTTTTCCCGACAATGACTCTTGTAAATATCGTTCGGTTGGGGACATTTTTACGGGACTTTGACACCAGTTTCCGGCATATAAGCCGGTGGGCACTTCCGCCCGATTTTGTTTCGGTTCTTTTGGCCGAAATGAAGGCAAATCATGAACTCAAATTAGCGGATTTTCAAACCGTGTTAAAGACAGATTTGGTTTCGGATGATCTAGCGTATGGCTTTGTGCAGTACGTGGAAGATCTTTTCAATGAGCAAAATCCCAATATTCACGAATATTTGGACCGGGAGAAGAACGTGGCGTATGTGCAGGAAACACTTAATCTGGTAATTGCCCCAAATTTTTATTCGGTGGATGCAAATGTGGCGTTGCTTGTTTTGAAAACATCATTGAATACGGTGTGCTGCTGTGTGCAGGACAAACAATCCGTAGACTTGCTTTTCCGAAGAATTGCCGAATCGGGAACAACGTTCGTTTTGGACGAGACGAATTTGGATGTTTTGCTCTTGGAATCGGCGAAATACTCGTCGGAGTTCCCTGAATTTACACGTCTGGTGTATGAGCAGATCATGGAGGGAGACTTTTCGGAGGAGGCCGTGGCTAAAGCCGAGGTTGTCCGGATAATTACCGAATCGGGCAAGTCTTCGGACCCAGACAACTCTTCGGGCCCTGACAAGTACCTAAGTACCGAAACGTTGGAAAACACCCTCAAAACTTGTCAAAACTTGGACCTTGTCTTTACATTTATGGTCCAAACCTTGTGCTCTGTGCAGTCGCCCGAAATCATCGACACGGTGGAGAATCTTCGCCGAGATTTACACCACCATTTCTCTCTTGATGACTATAAGTATCTTATAAGTCACGTGCTGCCGAGCCACCCCGATTTGGCGTTTCAGCTCTTCGAAACGTCCACCAATACCTTAAACTGGCGGGAATCCATCGACCCTTCGGTCCCACATACGCTCAACGGGCTCATTCTTTCGTTGGCGGAAAAACAAGATTTTTCCGTGGAGGAATTGTTCCGGCGATTCCGGAAAATCAAGCAAAATCACCCCAGTGTGTGCGATGCACAAACGCTCGTTGGTTTATGCCGACGGATGTTGGAAGCCGAATGTATTGGGGATGTCATTGAAATGATGAAGAGGGAATTGCCGAAAATTGAAAAGGATTCCATCCCCAAGCTTAGTGTGCAGGAATCCTATAATATAGGTCACCGGCAACTCTTCAATCTTTTGCATGAATTTGTCTTGACCTACGAACAGGAAAAGACGTTCGAGGCCAACTGGGTGCTTTACGGAGAACTCCACAAGTATTTTCAAATTCCCCACGAAACATATCTTCCAGCCATGCAGTTTTTTTGCGGGAAAAACCGGCTAAATGCAGCGTTACTCATTTGTCGGAGGATGAAGATGCTCAGCGAGCTCCATGGTCCCCACAATTGCAATCGGCCGCCTCTGAGAGACATTTTCATGTACTTGTTCGAGGTTTTCGGCGACCATCTCTATGAGGAAGGAGTGGTGGAAGTCCACGAGTACTTGAAGATGGACACGGCCATGGACCACCAAGACATCGAGTTGCAGAATTGTCTTTTGAATGCATACTGCAATCTCCAGGAAGTTGGCAAGGCACACGACTTGTTCCTAGCGATTTCCGCCGATTCCAAGCAAAATGGCGGGCCCAACGAGCGCACCGCGCAGATCATGATCAAGACTTTCACCTATAGTGACATGCGATACGTCAAGCAGTTCTGGAACAGTCTTTCCGAATATGGCGTTTTCCCCAACCATGAAATCTTCAAGCAGTATTTGATAGCACATGCATATTTTGGGATGGTGGAAGAGGCACAGCTTTTGGCGCAACTGGCCGATGAGTATAACTTGCAATTTTCGCTGGATATGTTGTTGGGAATGCACAACTATAGCTTGGATGCAGGGAAGCAGAAGGAAATCGCCAGTTGGGCCATGGACAATTATCCCGAACTCTGGGCCGAGCTCAAGGGTTCGGGGGCTTTGGTCACGGCCTCGGGGTATATGCCGGATGGATTGTTGTTTGAAGGAAACCGACAAGCAGAAAAGGAAATTGAGTAAAGAATGACCAGTTAAAGCATTGTGGAATTGGAAGCCCATCCAAATTTTAGTAAGGGCTGATTTAGGCATTCAGCTTAGCAGAATTGCTTTGGCATTTCTGATTTCTATGGAACCAAAATTGTCCCATAAACACCACTAAATCACCAGTAAACACCATTAAACACTAGCAAATCACCACGAATCACCACTGAATCACCACTAAATCACCAGTAAACCAAAGCGTCTATGATCAGGTATTGGAAGAAAGTTACCTGAGATTGCGAAGTTCACCGTCCAAACACGTTTGTTTATACGCCCAGCCTCTTCCCATAATCTGGTTGGCTTTCTAGACGACAACATCAGTTTTGGAACGACTTCAGTTTTGGACCGACTTCAGTTTTGGAACGACTTCAGTTTTGGACCGACTTCAGCTTTGGACCGGGCGTGCACCCCATGTCTTTGAAATTGCATAAAACTGGAACAATTATGTATAAGAACTTTTATGCGTGCCACAGCAAGTGCCATGATATCATCACCTTGAATGATGCTGGCTCTTGTTTCGAGGTCGAGAGTATCTTTTGCCCTATGACGGAGAAAATCGGTCTTCAATGCCCCCCGAAGATGAATTCGGTGCTGACCAATGGGTGAACTCGCTGATCAATGGGTGAACTTGCTGATCAATGGGTGAACTCATTATCGCTCTCTTTGCTGGAGCCAATGGCGTTTGACGCCAAAGTTAAAGGGCACTTTGAAGCCCCTCTTCGATGTGCAGAACGACACTATAGCCGGGTTGGAATATTAGCCGTGTTGGGATATGGAGATATTGATCAGGAGCCCGTGCAATTTTTTTCCAGCACAATTATGCCTTCAGTAGCCGTTTGACCAAAACACCAGTAAACACCTTATCGCCAGTAAATCACGGATCACCAGTAAATCACGGATCACCAGTAAATCACCTTATCGCCAATGATTGGCTGACAAGTTTAATGACTGCATATCCAAATCAGTAAGGTAATTTGTTTTTGTATGGCTCAATAAAATCTCCTGGATGAAATTATAAATGCGGGAATGCTCGCTCTTATATATTGGGGTGGTTGCAATTTGGTGCGGGGTTTTCCAAGGTGCATATTGGGTGGCGACATGCGCGCGCGCATTGGCCGCAATTCCAAAAACATATAAAAGAGTGCGATCCGCACGATATTTCTAAACTTCCAATATTTCGTTCTTCCCTTTTTTCCTCCAGATTTTTGCAACAATCAGTGATAAGTGGGAGAAGGTCAGAGACGTGGAGGAGGTGGGTCTAATCACCATCCAAGAACATTCATATCAAAGGACAGAGAAGCCGAGTCGCCTTCGGAGTCATGCAAAGCAAATTCACGACAAAGCAAATTCACGACAAAGCAAATTCACGACAAAGAGGAGGATTCAGGACAAAGAGAAGGATCCAATTTGGCCGATTCATGTCACTTATGTCCATTCCACATTTGGACAGGGAAGAGTGAACAAGTGATGAATAGAGTTGTTTCTGGAAACTTATAGTGGGTGATTATTCAACTTCCAGAAAGAGGGTATTGACTCTCAAGAAACATTCTCACCCGTCTTTAGGTTGGAAAGCTTGAGAATGGTTTTAGCCATTGCAGTGAACCAAGGCTCACAAATCAGACAAATGGATGTCACGACTGCATTCTTGAACGAAAACTTAGAGGAAGAGATCAATGTGAAGACAACCTGAAGGCTATGTCCAACAAGGAAAAGAACACTTAATTCTCCGACTCAGGAAGTCTCTATATGAGTCAGTTTAGAGTTTAGAGTTGAGTGGAATGTGGATAGAGTGGAATGTGGAGATGACTGATGGGATGGCGTTGTTTGACTAATGAAAAAGATGTTTGTTTTTTATACAGGCTCGTGATCCGGTACGGTTTTCTCGTTGTTCTTTAACAACTGTATCAAGTGTGGGAGTCCAGTAATTTATCAGTCTTTTTATTCCAGTGGTTGGTGGACATTCTTTATGGGCATGGAGACACCTGCACATAGAGAGCGTGTGAGACTTATAAGATATCATTTGATCCAACGACTTTAATACCAACTTTTCCCAAGATGATATCCTCGATCACAAGTTCGTTGGAAATTCCCGTATAGCGGCTTTTGTTCAATCGGTAAGTATTTCCCCTTCTTTGTCTTTGGTTTGGTGCACTGTCATAAAACATCCTTTCTTGCCACAGCTAGAACCCACCAAATGGGAATCGTAGAAAAAAAAAAAAAGTTCAAAACCACCATTTTTGACGAGATTATCAGATCACCAAATCAGATATAATACTTCACTCTCTTGCAATGAACTTCGAGGTCGTGCCCAAATTAAAGTAAACTGCATGTGAACAGTCGTTATCAAGAGTGTGACCAAATATTCCCCACACTCGTTTTAACCACGTTATTGATTTGTTCAGCAATGTAGACCACCATAATTAAGCCCATAATGTAAGCGCTAATTCCTCTAAATTCCAAATCCTAGAAGCCTGACTCCATTGAGCACCACTTCATCACGTGACTATGAAGGGAATGTGGCTTCACCCACTATTATCAGTCCACTCTCTATCCTTTTCAGATGTCTGATGATAGATCTGTTGATAGATCTGTTGAGGGATCTGTTGATAGATCCACCATATTAATGTGTTCCCATATTAATGTGCTCCCACATTAATGTGTTCCCATGTCAATGTGTTCCCATGTCAATGTGTTCCCATGTTAAACGCTGTTTGAGCTATAACAATGGCATTTAAGGATTCGGGAGTTACCCAAAACTTCGGAGTGGATTTAACCAAATTAATAAAGAAGATTCTAACTTAATGGCTCAGCAAGCTGGAAAAATGGATGTGCTGGAAATAATCCATGCGGAAACGAGGGGTTTTTATATTGCAGGCCGCATGCATGCGCGTTTTGTGTTTGTGCACCTACTTTTGCAGCCAACCCCGCACGCGAATCGTATAAGAATGGCTGGTTCCCGCCCCCCAAATCACCCCAGTTAAAAAAGCTCCAGCTCCTGCAAATCCCTGATACTTCCATTGACCACTTCTTCACTTTCTTTTTTCACTTTCTTTCTTCACTTTCTTTCTTCACTTTCTATCTTTTGCAGAAGAGATTTGGAATGACCTACCGAACAGGATTTAAGAGCTTATGGCATGGCTATGAAATTGTTGCATATATAACTAATAGCCAGGCCTCATCTCTGAACTCTCATGAGTTTCTTCAGTTTTGATGGTTCTGCTCTCTACCAGTTTTTGCGAGGACTGAACCTCTCAGATGTGACGCTTAACAAAGAGAGTGGATTAGATTGGAGTGTATGGAAAATGGAAAATGGAATATGAAAAATGGACAGGAAAATGAAGTGCTGGAAGAATAGATTTTATTTTTGAAGAATTGTGTTTTTTTTAAGCCAGGCGAGTTGCTGGGACTTTTGATGTTTTGAGTGTTTATAGTGGGACTTTCGTTTTCGCACTTCTCACACTAATCTACACTAAACCATGAACATGTTGAATATTCGAAAACACATGAATATAAGGAAATGCATAAAGCGATTGGAGAATATTGGAGACCAGAATACCAAGAAATTCTCTTTTTTTAATATATTTTTTTTTGGGGGTATGGAGAGTTCGTATAAGTTGGGGGGGTGTCTAATGCAGTCGCGGGGTATATGCAGTCGCGGGGTATATGCAGTCGCTGGAGTATATGCAGGTCAAACCGGATTCAACCTTCAAACTCCAATCTCTGGTTCCCCCTTTTTTTTCTCCATAGCTTTGTTTATATCCTTGCTAAGAGATTGGGGTTTAGAAAACCAATTTCGGCGATCTTTCCTGATTTGGACAATCTGCGCCTATTTTCCGTGGGGCAACACTTCACTGATTGCAGCAGTATCCAAAGGAAGGGGATGTTTCTGGCCGACCATGCGATCAAATCAAATGAAATCGGCTGAAAAAAATTGGATTTGTAGTGAAAATATGCTGTCCTTTTTGGGGTGGCTGCGGTTGCTGGAACCCTGAAAACCGATCCCAGGCGTCCTGCACACAGGCAGCTTGCGTGCATCAGACATAGATAAGTCCTGCACACAGGCAGCTTGCGTGCATTCGACATAGACATAACAAGGACATCCCCAAGTTTAAGCAATTTCAATTTCCAATTTCTTGGCTTTTCGTTAACAGTTCCTGCTTTTATTCCAGAGCTCGGGAAATTCTTCCTAACACAATATTCGAACCTCTTCCGAAATGGTTAGAATAGTTCATATCAATTGTATATTCGGATACAGTAAAGTGTCTTAGAAATTTCCAGATATTCCTAAACTCCTCGAATCAAGTTTATCTGCAAATTCCTGTATACTTCCCTGACTGCTTCCGGTAATCCTTGAGGGTTTCTTCAGCAGTTCGTATCCTCCGGCACGTTTTTAACCAAGAAGATCTTGAAGTATTGGCCGCAATTGGTCCGCTCCAGCACGTCCGATTCATTGAAATCATCTCGGCAATCGAAGCCAGTCTCCTTGCGGGCCTCTCGGATGGCCCATTCTAGGTCCCACTCGTCCTTGGAAATCTTTCTCGGAGCAAAAGTCTTCATCTTCATGCTGGGCAAGTTCTGGTTGAGCGCCCGCACAAAGTCCGTATGAAACCATTGGGCCTCCTTCACCTGGAAGAACACTCGTTCTATAGAAAACAAGTCTTCATCGGGGACGTTGATACTTCTCAGATTCCTCAATATATAATTCATTATCCTCCACCACCTTCCATCTTCATCAAGGTGGCCAGCAGGCAGCTGGTGATAATATGCAGCACAGATCCGCCTGCTAATATCCACATTGGACTTGGCCTTGATGATTGGGTAGTTTTGCTTTTTTTCACCACATTATTGCCATTTTGATTCATTTCGTTTCAATAAGAGTCACGATTATTGTTAACGGGCTTCCTCTTTTTTTTGACTTGACTGGGTTGCTGAAATTGATGGCACTTCAGGGTTTTTTTTTTTTTGACTTTGGCAAACAATACCATGCTCATAACATCCAGCCAGTCTTCCCTCACCACAAGACTCGAGAGTGACAAGAGAGCGCCCATGGAGTCCATGGACAAAAACACATTGATTTTGCCAACAACACGGCCACACCGTTTGGCTAGCTCGGCTGGAATGGGTGGAAGAAAGGGTAAAGCGAGCCTTCTGTGTTTTTGATTCTTCACAGATTGCAAGATCTTGGGGACTTGAATATCATCTGCTTAGCTTGTCGAAGCCCGTCCAGGGTAGCTATGCTGACTTTATTCGCCACACGTAGACGTGTGTTCTGCAATAATCGTGGGGTAGGCTAACAGGACTGTAGACCACTAAGATCCAAGCGGCTAAGGAGTTCGTCGTTGACACTTTTGCCCCAGTTGAGAATGGTGTCTTTGACCAAGAGGCTTACGTCAAGTACTTGACTAAGCACATCCAGGTCGACATTTTCGTCGGTGACTTAGGTGAGCACATCTTCATCACCGAGAAAAGAAACAGCGTTGTCATTGTCTCCACTGTTAAGTTCTCTGGTAAGGACTTGAAGTACTTGACCAAGAAGTACTTGAAAAAGCGTAAGAGGCGTAAAAACGCTAAAATGGGTGTAATGGATATAAATGGATGTGAACGGGTGTAATGGGTGTAATGGTTGTAATGATTGTAAATGGGTGTAATGGATGTGAATGGCTGTAAATGATTGTAAATGGGTGATATGGATGTAAATAGGTGTAATTGGTATAAATGGCTGTAAATGGGTGTAATGGGTGTAAAAAAAAAAGTGAGACTTTCAGGGGGGGGAGGGTCTTTTATATTATTTCGTCTCGCCCCCCTTATTTTTTTTGCAGCCTCCAGATGTGCAGGAGTGGCGGGGTGCGAAACATAAAAGGCAGCACATTTCCCCCTTTCTCAAGCAAGATTTAGGAAAAAAGCCGCGTATGGAAATCACCATTTTTGAGGAACCTTAACAATCCTCTGGGTCAAGCATTTGTTAATCCATCCAAGCAAGTTCCCAACTTCGGCATCAGCATAGTTAATCTTATCCGGCCATTGTTCCTGAAGCCAGGGTAGAATGCCTTGGTGCTATGTGCTATGACAGTAAGCCAAGCGGCTTCCGTTTTTGGAGCAAACGATCATTATCATTTCCAAATGAAGAACGGGCAGATTCGGGTTGTCCTCTCCCGATAGAACTTGCCGTGTGCCTCTTCTTCTGACTCTTTCCAAAGCATTTCCCCAAATATTTCCAAAGCATTTCCCCAAATATTTCCAAAGCATTTCGCCAAATACTTCCAAAGCATTTCCCCAAATATTTCCAAAGAAAGACGGCCGTCACTATGTTGAACTGCTGGAAAGTCATCGTCTCCTCATGAAAATGACCCCAATGAACTGGATGCAGGCCTGGAAGATGAAGTCATAGACTATCCAAATGGTGATAAAGAGACTTTCCATTAGAAATTCCTCACTCCAATTTAAATGTCGTTTCTTTGGTTCCTTTTGATGTCCGAGTACACGGCCACAGCACTGTCTCTTCTTCCACCTTTTAGGAGGTTCCCAAAGAGGTCTCATTGACCTTGGCAGCAAACCTTAGGGAATTCAACGTTTCGCTCGTATTCTGGGCCAAAGGCGACACATTGACAAACATCAAGGTCTTGGAGTTTCCGCCAAGTGAATGTTTCAAATAATACGTCAACTTTGAGTTCCGGTACGGCACGTGACCCCGGGGCTGCCCCCCGCTTTTATTAAGGCTCATGATCACATCCCCCAAACAAGCCAACGACTTGTTAATTGCTTGGGTTTCCTTGAGCCGGTCTCCTTTGGCCTGCAGAGAGTTGAGCCGTTCTGATCCGGCCAAGTCGACCAAATTGAGCGTTCCACACGAAGTTTTTCCCAGTTGTTCATGGATTCCTTTGATCTCAAGCGTGAAAATGAAATGAGACCTGGAAGACCTCGAATTGGCCATGGTCAGTGCAGTGGACCGTTTTTTCGTGGCGGCTTCGAGCACTTGCTTGCAATGGAGTGCAGATTGGAAAACAACACTAGACGTGTTGGTGACGGTGGTCTTGGCTGCAATATCATCATGTTTAATCTCGAATTTTGCTCCGGGGGACGAGTTAGGCAAAAGATCGAGGATTTGCTCGTTATAAATCTCGAGAAACCGGCCTTCGACTGTATACAGCCATCCTTGGCTTTTGAGCCCGGAGATATCGCCAAAGATCTTCTCCACCGAAAGAGGAATCATGCCGTCGTGGTCATGTGACATGGTGAACGTCTTTCCGGAGCCCGTTTGGCCATAGGCGAAAACACACACGTTTTGACCATCCAAACTGGACTGCACAAGCTGCAGGATTTCTAGGAAAATGTCCGAATTGGGACTATTGACGAAGACCTTGTCGAAATGGAACTGGTGCACGGAAACACGGCTGGAGATGCCCGATACGGAAGCCTTAAGCGTGAGTTCCTGTTTGCCTCTACAGCTGAAGGTATCGGCGACGGAGATATCGGAGACTTCCGTTTCGGGACTGGGTGGCCGGATCCGGCAGAATACCCGGATATTCCCCTTAAGGCTCTGGAGATTCTCATGCAAGACTCTTCTTTGTACTTCAAGCGGCGGGAAAGAGTGCTTCATTTGTTCCGTGTGAAGGTGGAACCTTTCAATGGCCTGTTCCTGCACACAAGTCCCCTCTTTCACCTCAAGACATTTTCCATTTTGTTTCTCCTGGTCAATGTTTAATTCCTCCAACTTTCTTTGTCGTGTACGTACCGATTCTTGCAATTCCATCAAATGGTTTTCAACTTGTAAAAGCCTAGCCCGTTTCTGTTGTAATTGTTCCTGCACATTGGCGTGGTCACGTGCCATGGCCTTCAATGCCACGCCAGTTTCCTCCATTTCCTGCTCCAACTTCAACCCCATTTTTTCCCCATCTTCTTGAAATCGTAATACCTTACGGTGATGATCTTCTTTAAGCCCAATAAGCGTTCGATTAAGCTCCGATTTTTGTTCCTGGATTTTCGCCCGCGCACGACCAATTTCTTCCCCAAGTTTTTGATGTTCTAAAGCCGTCTTTTCACGTGACTTTTCAAGACTTTGATGGATTTCTTGAGCCAAACCTTCTTTTAATTTCAGAAGCCCATCATCGATTTCCGCCGAAATCTGGTCCTTGTGCACCTGGAACTTTTGCCTTAAACTGGAAAACGAGTCCTGCTCAAATGCTCTTAAATGGTCGAGATTCAATTTTTCCTGCTCCAATTCTTTTTGAAGATCGGCCACGTGATCCTCGAGTTTCCAGATTTCAAATTCTTGTTTTGAATTTTGGGTTTTGTAGTTGGTGATGCTTTGAGTTAAAAGCGAGAGTTTTTGCCGTTTATGGTGAATCTCCGATTGAAGGCCCTGTTGTCTCCGGAAACTTAGCGACATTGAAGGGTGAGTGGAGTGATTTCAATGGATGAAGGTGTGAAAATTGATGATTTTGACACTGAAACAGATCTGAAACACGTCTGAAACAAGTCTGAAACAGATCTGAGACAAGTCTGAAACTCTGAAACAAACCTGAAACAAATCTGAAACACGGTATAAACAAGTCAGAAACACGGAAGAACGAATGAGCCTGAAACGCTGAAACTATTCTGAAACACGTCTGAAACGCTGAAACAACTCTGAAACACTGTAACAAGACCTAAAGTCGGAAACAAGTCTGAAACTATTCTGAACCAGTCTGACACAAGTCTCAAACAAGTCTGAAACGATTTTGAAACACGGAAACTCTGAAACACGACTGTAACTCTGTAACTCTGAAACAAGTCTGAAACACGGCCAAAGCTCTGAAAGAAGTCTAAAACAACTCTAAAACACGGAAGAACAAATGTGACTGAAACTCTGAAACAAGGCTGAAACAAGTCTGAAACACGTCTGAAATCTGAAACAAGTCTGAAACAAATCTGAAACACGTCTGAAACGCTGAAACTCCGAAACACGTCTGAAACAAATCTGAAACAAGTAAGAAAAACTTCTAGTTTTCGAAAAACTTCTAGTTTTTTGGAGATTGGAAATCAGAATGATTGATCAAGGATGTCAAGGATGTCTTGATGTAATACTTCTCCAGGGCTTATGGAACAATCAGACAAGCTGAAACAAAAGTGAAACAAAAGTGAAACAAAAGTGAAACAAAAGTGAAACTCTGAAACAAGGCTGAAACAAGAGAAGGAAGCAGGGGATGATGGTGTGATGGTCTGGACCGCTCAGATCAGTAGCTTTGTGAGATAAACATGAGGGTGTATATGCAGGATCCATAATTTGGAGAGTCCTGCATTAAAGTCATTCCCACACCCGTACACCACACCCGTACACCCCCAAATTTCCACAAACTCACCAAACAATTCGTGGCCTTCATTTTTCACCAAATAGTGTCCCCAAAATCACTTTTTTTTATTCACTTTTTTCTTTTATTTTTGTGGTTTTTGGTGGCTGATTTTTTGGTAATATCTGCTCCTGCATATGCGCGCGATGATGCTCATACCAAAATCTCATCTCGTTATTCCACCCTCAAATGGCCAAAGCACAGCCCAAAGGCAAAATCAGCATCAAGCAAAAAGGTTCCGTAAATGGAAAGAGGACTGCATCCAGCCGAGACTCTGCAGATGTTTCAGGTCTGAAACACGAGTCTGCAGGAACCACCCCCAAATCGAAAATCAGCAAATCCAAAATCAGAAAACCAGAACCCGAACCCGAACTTTCAGACGATACAGATTCGGGAATCGATGAAGATGACGAATTAGGCATTCAAGCCGGCGGGAGTTCCGAGGACGAAAGTGAAGAGTCTGAAGCCGAGGGTGAAGAGTCCGAGGTCGAGGGTGAAGCGTCCGAAGCCGAGGGTGAAGACTCCGAGGTCGAGAATAACGAGATTGAAACCAATGACCAATCAGATGAAGACCTCGGGAATGAAGACTCTGAAGCCGGGGGTGAAGATTCCGAGTCGGAATTCCCAATGAGGAAAAAAAAGAAAACCGGGGATGATGGCCGTCAAACGTTTGCCAGTGCGTTTAACGCCATCATGGGGTCGAAATTGAAGGCGTACGACCGCAAAGACCCGATTTTGGCCCGGAACAAATCGGTTCTGAAGGAGTTGGAAAGCCACAAATTGGAGGCCCGGGCCCGGAGAGCCCTCCATGCAGAGAAAATCGAGCTCCTTAATAAGTATCACGTGACCGAGCTCTTACCGTCGGCCGAGGAGCCCGAAAAAGTCCGGGCTTATTTGGAAAAAGAAAGAGCATTAAAGAAGATTGCCCAGCGAGGCGTAGTCAAACTTTTTAATGCTGTCATGTCGTCACAAGCGTTGACAACCGATGAAATGGACCAAAACCAGAAACAAGCGGGTCCACAACGGAAAAACGAACTTTTGACCGAAGTCACCAAACTGACGTTTTTGGATATGGTCAAGGCCGCCGGAGATAAGGAATGAGCAGGTTAGTTTGATAAAGTATCAGTATTGGTTGATGTAGGTCACGTGAATGTGATAGTCACGTGAGGCAAAAGTGGTTACGTGATGGCCATAATCACGTGATTCATCACGTGACGTCGCATTTATGGTCACGTGATACACGAGTAACAATCACGTGATGCATCAACCAAGTAAAAAGACTTGCTTCTTGTCACTTCACTTGAAACCAAAGACACCTAGTTCTGTTCCCCAGTACTGATTTCATGAGGAATCTTAGGGTGTACTGGTGTGGAACTCTGGAAGCGTACTGTATACAATCCCAATCCCTATTCCTCCAACACTTGATTTCAAATCAAAAGCCATTATAATTTTTGAAAATGGCAGAAGATGAGGAAGTGAAGAACGTCACTTTGATTGAATAGGAGTGTACTTTAGAAGAAAGTGGAGATGCTGTTCCCTGGGTTATATGCAGGACAAGGTATTATCTCCAAAAGTATAAGCACCAAAATCAAAACTTGAACTTAGGAATCAATTTCCTATGATTCTCATTGGTCCCTGAAGATCAAATCTGGTCTTTCACGTGACACATTTATCTTTCAGGCTCTGATGTGTTGTGTGCCCTAGTGGGGCTTATATACCGGATCGGGTCCTGGTACATAAAATAGCACTTACCTTTTCATCTGATTGTAGACAGAAAACGTGAAAGTTGGTGGGAATATGCAGGACCATAAGCCAAAGGTAAAAGGCTAAATTTGATGGTTATGACTGGGTGGTACTGCAGATAAGCGAAGCGTGGGTAAGTCTGGACAAAACAGGAGAGAGAAGGAGAAGGAGAAAAGAAGAAGATGAGACGAAAGGGAAAGAAATTGATTTTCTGTCTGGTCTTTGTCCGTTTGTCCTTTTACCCTTTTGTCTTCTTGTCTTTGTCTTTTTGTCTTTTTGTCCTTTTGTCATTTTGTCATTTTGTCCTTTTGTCCTTTTGTCATTTTGTCCTTTTGTCTTTGTCCTTTTGTCAGTCTGTCCTCTTGGCTTTTTGTCTCTTTGTCCTTTTGTCATTTTGTCCTTTTGTCTTTGTCTTTTTGTCAGTCTGTCCTTTTGTCCTTTTGTCCTTTTGTCTTGTCTTTTTGTCCTTTTGTCTCTTTCTCTTTCCTATTTTGGACTGGACTAGTCATACCAACGATTTCCTCCGACTCGGCCTGAAATATCATGCTAAAGACGTTTCATGTCAATGCTAAAAGGTAAGTAGGTTTTGAAGAAATTCAAGGATCTTCTTAATAGTTTGGTTTGGATTTTGTCTTGGATTTTGTCATGGAATTTGTCTTGGAGTTTGGTCTTTTGTTTTTCGAATTTCTTTTTGCTTTTGAAACCCTATCACCTTTTCTTCTAAAGATTAATGTCTTTGAAGAATTGACCATAAACCATTTTCATAAAAAAACCCAATTGTTGACTTCAAACTGGACTCATAAAACCAGGTTTCAGAATATGCGCCCTTTGAATCTGAAACACACTTTCTAGTGTATAAACTTTTTGTCTTTGTCTCTTGGTAGTGGGGATAAGTCAAAACGAGTGGACCGAAAAGACTTGAAACTATGGATTCACCCAAGCAATCCAATTCTCCACGTGACAAACTCTGCTGCTCTCGACCAATAACAGACTGGATATCTTTTCCTTCCGGCTTAGCTCTTTTGACTGGTATCAAAAGCTTAGAGCTAAGAGAAGAAAACCGAAGCCAAGTGGCCCAACAATCCTGCATTTGGAGGTACCAAAAAACTGAACTCAATTCAGGCGTGAGGTGTTCCCATGCCGATGATAAGTGTGGAGTGGTCAAAAATCGACTGACTGTTCTTTTTTTTGAGCAATGGCTTCAATTCCTCGTCAGCCAATGCAATCACCTCGTCGTTAGATTTCCTGGTAGACCGATGCAAGTTCTCGACGTATGGTCTGGTGGATGTTCTTAACCATCGTTTCAACATCGTTTGATGATTAAGGTTTGAATGTCAGAGAGTGACCAAAGTTCCAAAGGAGATTGACCAGTTCAAGTCTTTCCATAGTAATGATCGGTTCTCGGGTTTGAAAGAGGAGTAAAGCTTTGAATATTCTAGCTCCCATTTTAGCTCCAGTTTTAGCTCCAGTTTTAGCTCCATTTTAGCTCCAAATGGTCAAGGCACATTCCCAAAACAAAGCAAATCCTGTTCACTAAAGACTTGAATGGAGAAACCGATGTTTCTGGCTGTATTAAATCGACATTAATAGCTCAACCTTCTGAATCTTCGAGTTAGATCATCAACTCATTGAATACCGATTCGGTAAAAACACACATCCACTATAACTTCCTTTCCATGAAGACCCTTTATGGCTGGATAAACACTTGGTTTGTGGAGCAAACATTTCCACAGGTAGAAGAATATATTTCGAAAAAAAGGATAGTAGAACTCTTTGACCTGAGTCTTCAATTACCTTTCATTTTGGAAAGGATCCCAGACTTCTATCCCAGGATTCACTCTCCATAACGCAAGCCCGGAGCTTTAGGTTTGAGGTTTGGACCATGGTTCCATTTAGGAATCCATCTCAAGAACCAGGAATCCACCAGACAAAAACTCTCATATCCAAAGATCATAGGATCAAGAACCCCCCTTTCAAAACCAAACTCCAAAGTCATTTTGATTCACTCTTTTGATCATTTTATCATGATCATGCTCGATATCTCCTTTTAGAATCTCCTTGGGAAGATCACCTCCTTAAACTGCCTCCACCTAAAGTGTTTTAACTTTTTCGAATCAAACCTTTGGTTTCTTTACCAGAAGCATTGCATGTCCGAGGAGATCCTCTCCATAATTCTCTTGACGTCAGGAACTCCCAAAAGCCATTCCGGCGATGCAACCACTTGTACATTTTCATGAACAAGCCACAAGTTCCACCATGAATTGCCATCTCCTCCCAATCCTCAAGCATCTTCAGATCAAGCTTTTATCATGGTGAACCAGTCATAAGTCCATCCATAAGCACATCAGTAAGTCCAGCTATAAGTCAGTCATAAGTCCAGCAACGTGTCCAGTCGAAAGGACACAATTCCTGGCCAACGGTCACGTGAGCCTGTTTGTTCAGCATTCTTCAAAAGGCATTCGTCCAATCCCCAGAAAGCACAGGGCTGCCAAAGCCCGTGAACACTGCAAAAGCGGAAACAACACTACCTCAAGTCGTTCTCGGTATCGATTCTGTATGTGTCGTGTATCCTGGACAAGATCCCATGTTCGCTCAAAAGGGAATATCTATAGAGCAGACAATCCCATTGTCAAGGGCGTGGGTGGGATACCAGACCGCTTGGTGGGGCATGTACTTGAACATTCCTCTTTTTCGTTGGGCTTGACTCCGACTCCAGGGGCTATGCAGACTCCCAGCCTGATTCAGCAACTCGAATTAATTTTCGAAGGTGTCTCTGAGCTTTCACTGATGGCCACGGATAAGAATACCGAGCCTCCAGTGGATAAAATGAAACTTCTTTTAGATGCAGCGCAAACAATGAAGCAAACACGTCAGGGGTTGGGCAATTCTCTCTCGGGATATACCCCACCAATTCCGAGAAATCGCTTGTTCTTGCAAATATGCCCTTGAACCTTCCAATGAAGGTGTTGAAAAGATGATACACCAATACTCATATCGCCAGCCCGATCCCAGTAATAAGTCCAGTAATAAGTCCAGTAATTCAGTCCAGTAATTCAGTCCAGAGTTTTGAGGCATGTATTTGAGTCATCAATCAGTCAGATAGTTAGTCAGTCAATGAGACAGACATGCAATATGTCAATTGGTCAATTAGGCACACAGTCAAGTAGCCATTCAGTCAAGCAGTCAAACAGACGTTCATTCAGTCAGACACTCATTCAGTCAGATATTCATTCAGACCGTCAGACGATCGGACATTTAGTAAGTCAATCGATTAATCAGTTAATCAGTAGGTCAATCAGTCAATCTATCAGGCAATCAATTAGTCAGTCAGAGAGTCAGTCAGTCAGACAGTCAATCAGACAGTCCATCAGTAAGTCCATCAGACAGTCCATCAGTAAGTCCATCAGACAGTCCATCAGTAAGTCCATCAGTAAGTCAGTCAGACAGTTAAGAATGCAAATTTCACGTACTGTTTCACTCTCTTTTCAAACGTCTTTTCATCTTTCCATCACTGTACTTGTTCGCTATCGGTCTCTCGTCAATATCTAGCCTTAGATGGAGTTGAACACCCACTATGAGCTGCATTCCCAAACAATCCGACTCTTTGGAATAAGAATATAGTGCAACTAGACAATAACGGAGAAGCCTGCACATACCGAAAGAAGGTATCGGTGGACAGAAACTCACTTTGAAAGAGCTCGGGCTTGCTTTGGTCCCAATCTTTCGAAACAGCTCAAATTCCATGGAACTGGGTAATCGTGCCAAATGCACCATTGGAAGGATTGGAAGCTTATTCCAGGCATCATTGCTCGCTTGGGTTTCCATCACCACGCCGAAGGAAAGCACTGGGGATTTTCAGATCTTTCAAAATGTAGAGTCATCACTTTTTGTGAACTTTTTCGGAATCTTTTCAATCCCCTCCTTGGGGGGTAGCTTTGATGACTGCCACATTGATTGTGTGACTCGTTGCAACACATCAAGTGCTTGTGATCAAAAAGAGGGTTCCGTAAAAAAGTAGCGGGGGGAACGGCTCCTTTTATAGAGTTCGCGGTGGGTGGCAAATCCAAAGCACGTTTGTGCACAAACTCGCAGAGCGCTGTATCAGCATATCTTTTGCAGCCACGCGCCCGGTTGGTTGAAGTCGTTCCCGTACCAAGCGATGAGTGACGAACTGTGGCTTATTGCAAGCGACAATGTCGCGATGGAAGAATGTCGTTTGGTCTCACTATGTCGCAATGGAAGGATGTCGCTGGGTGTCGCATTTAGCGGAGATAAGGGTCTGCATTATTGTCCGAGGATCCTAATAAGCACGCATATGGAGCGCAATTCGTTAGTCACAATTTACAGGAACCCGCAGAAATATCTTGCAGCTGCGAATGCGATCCCTAAAGTGGGTCTAATGCGCGCTCCGCACACAATGCAGCCCCGCATGCACGGCGCGACGCCAATGCATCCTCCATTACTATATAAACCCGCTGTCCCCCCCCTTTCTTCACCTAGCTCTTTTTTTCCCTACGGCCCATTTCCCAACCAAATCAAACGCCACCTAGAGGATTTATTTCCAAATTCTTCATGTCCACCCACTGACTCCCTCCACTGACTCCTCAGTGATTACCTCAACTGACTCCCCAAAGATTCCCTCCACTGACTTCCCTAAAAACCCGCCACTGACGAGTGATCGGATATCTTTCCAAATGTCGGGCGGGATTCAAATATCAGGGAGTAGATCCACTCCCTACAGACGCCAACAAGTAACCGCCCCGAAAAACTCATACGCTCCCCAAAAACGGACATCATCCAGGTATCTCACCAATTGAGACACACTATGACATTTCCCATTCGGTCCTGTCGCTTATCTGGATCTCCAGTGCAGCTGGTTTTATCTTGGAGGCAAAACTACAGCCCTTGCAAAAAAAGCCAAAGATGCAGCCCTTGCAAAAAATGCAGTTCTTGCAAAAAATGCAGTTCTTGCAATAAATGCAGCCCTGGCCCGGAAAAGTCTCTCCCTACCGCTCGTGTTTTTCCTGTCTAGCTTTTGTACGGCCTCGTGACCGGTGGAGGTTTCTTTCCCGCTATTCAAGCTGTCTTGTTTCTGGTGGAATTGATGAACCTATAGTTTAAGCTCAGGCGAGCTTTCCCTTTACTGAAGCTCTTTCGGTTTTTGTGGCCACCACCATGATCCAACACGATGTTCATTGGACCAGCGTGTAAAGAGTGAATCTAGGATTGAAGCTGATCAACTTGGTGCTCTTTTCTTTTTTTTTTATGGCGTTACAGGAGGCTGATACCGATTCAATGCCTTGGGTCTTGGGCGAGAAGAACAAATGCCCTATTGGCTCGGGCCAAATTGAGCCCGCAAATAAGGTCATCTTTGCCTGAACAGCAGGTTGGTTAGAAGGCACGGACAACGAAGTTACCGGGAGGTTGGGGCAGCAAAATGAACTTAGCAAGGCGGAACACTTTAGTCTTCCCGCACCCGATTTTTCAAATGGTTCCACCCCACTCACACCAGCAACCGAAGATCACCGTGCCATGTGGCTACCACTATTGATTAACTCCTGAATAAGTTCACGAGGATTGCCTCTTTATATGTGCTTTTACCTGGGCACGGAGGTATCATTGAGAGGCTGGAATGTCTTCACCTTGGTTGATTATCGCCACACCAGTGGCACTTACGGATACATTCTGAGTCTGTCTTGATAGTGTTCGACACTAGCCAGGAACAAACTAACCTGGTTCCTCCACGAACAATTTGGGCTCGGAAATCTGTGAAAATTCCGTCTACTGCACGCCCTTTCTTTCCTAAGGCATTCTGTGCAACATTAAATTGAATATCTTATCGATCAGTGGGGGGATCTTGACCGTCAAAATTTCTATATCATTGTTTTTGGGTATCGGCAATGCTTCCCCGGGAAAAGCCGGTGGTGACGCTCACAATAATGACTCGGAGAAAGTTTACCGAATGGAGCGAATTGACGGCTTGGCCCGTGAATATAGAGGATGATTTCCGGGCAGCCTCAAGGTCCAGCGCCCAGTGGCCAATCATCTTTAGTCCGAAGAGTCGTACACGTGCCGTGTGTGCAGTACAAGGCTTTGTATGCCGGTCGCCGATCTTCGACTTAGGAATTACTTGACAAAGGAAATGGCCTCCGATTTTGATCCAGCAATTACTGTGAGTCGGAAGAATATAAGGGCTAAACTGGAAGTGAGACGATAGTGTTCCTGCGCACAACGCAGGCCGGGGCCCCGACCTGGCGAACTCTGATGATTTGGGTTCAACAGGGTAAACCCTTCTTCCGGTTTTTTCCAATTTGCCTCTGAAGACAAAAGATATGTTATCGTCGTTTTTCCGATCTGCTTCACTATATTCCTGCCGGTGTTGATCACGTGGGGTGTTGATCACGTGGGCCTGCATACAAAATGACGGATCACATGACCTGGACCCTCCTCCCCTAACCCGTCGTTACCACCCCACCTTCTGGCAAAAAAAAGGAAAGAAACAATAAAGGGTTAATGGAAACATGCAGGGGTGATCTTGGTAATTTTCCAGATTTGGCCAAATCCGGGGTAAGTACTATGATTATTGGCTGGGGGCATTGTCCAGGACGAACAACATCTACATACAAAACTCTGTCTTTTCCTCTACAGAGTAACCAGCAGATCAATTGAACTACACAGATTGGAATGCATCTCGTTCTGTGTATCCATGAAACCGCCTGAAACAGACCTGAAACATATGTGAAACAGCTCTGAAACAAATGTGAAACAGACCTGAAACAAATGTGAATGGAACAAGGCTAATGTGCCGTCACGTACAACCTTGGCTAACATGCAAGCCTGACTAATTATGTGACATTAGAGTCACTGGAAACTAGAAAAGGCTTGATATTAGGACCAGCGAATTATATGCAGTAAAATACCATACTAATATACAGGATTATGAGCTTCACTCATATACAGTACAGATTCCTCTATACACAGATCATTTTGTATTTATCTGCAGTCTTCCGGCACACTCTCATATATCTGCGCACCTGAAACCATCTCCAAACGTCTCCTCCACATGCCCATTGAAGTTCTGATCAAGCAAGGCGACGCCGCCGCCAAGGCAAATGACTTTCTTACAGCCATTTCCAAGTACACGGAAGCCTTGAGTGAAAACCCCCAGGCGTTTGCGCCTCTTATAAAGCGGGCACAGACTTACACCAAGCTTTGCGACTATGATTCCGCCAAAGCGGACATTTCCAAGGCGTTTACGATTCTGGAACAAAGGGGCAAAATGGCCGATAAGGCCACGTGTTATTTCCGACTTGGGGTGGTGAATTACCTGGAGAAGCACTATGTGCAGGCCCACACCAATTTCCAATGGGCCAAGACACTTAAAAGTGCCGAGCCTGCATTGGATATATGGATTGAAAAGGCCCGGAGAGACTGTGTTAAAAATGGGCTTGAGTATGGGGTTTCGGGCACAATTTCGGGCCCGACTTCGGGTCCGAGCTCCGAGTCTAGTTTGGGGCCAAGCTCGGGTCCGAGCTCCGAGTCTAGTTTGGGGCCAAGCTCGGGCCCGAACTCCGAGTCTAGTTTGGGGCAAAGCTCGGGCCTGGTTCCCATTGCTGAGTCGGTCTCCGAGACCACGTCGGTGCTCACGTCCGAGCCCACCTCGGCGCCGAGCTCGGTCTCGGCCCTGGTCCCCGGCCTGATCCTGACTTCGGTCGAAGCCCTCAACAAACAAGCGCCCATCACGGCCAAAATCAGAGACGAATGGTACCAGAGCAAAGACCGAGTCACCATCACGATTTACGCGTCCAACGTCACCTCCGAGGCCGTGCACGTGACCTTCACGCCTCGGTCGGTCTCGGTGTCGTTCCCCACGTCGGAAAACTCCGAGTACAACTACTCGGTGGACCGCTTGGCCGGCGAAATCTCTCCAAGCCAAAGCTCATACGTTGTCATGACCAAAAAAATCGAAGTGGTGCTCATCAAGGCCGTGGCCAGCAAATGGTCCTGTCTAGAAGGACAAGAGACGGTCTCTCTGCAGGAATCGGAAACTGGAACAGTTCCGTCGTACCCTTCGTCGTCCCGCAAAAAAACCGACTGGGCCAAATTCGATGTTGTTGAAGACGAAACCGACGGCAACCCCGAGGAGTTTTTCGCCAAGCTCTACAAAGACGTGGACGAAGATACGCGGCGGGCCATGATGAAATCGTACGTGGAGTCCAATGGAACGGTGCTCACAACCAACTGGAAGGAGGCCAAGGATAAAAAATACGATACTCGGCCTCCGGACGGCATGGAGGCCCGGAAATGGTAATTACTCGATGAGTATATGCAGGATCTTAGGGATTTTATGCCTATGGATGGTCTTCCTGTCCACAGAGATTGCTATTACAAGGCTATTGGCTGTTCCTGTCTATAAAGGACTTTGCTATTACAGGGCTATTGTTGTTGCTATTCCAGGATTGTTTCATGGGTGTTTCATGGATGTTTCATGGGTGTTTCATGGATGTTTCATGGTGTTTCATGGGTGTTTCATGGTGTTTCATGGGTGTTTCATGGTGTTTCATGGGTTTGATGACTGTTTCATGGGTTTGTTGACTGTTTCATGGGTTTGATGACTGTTTCATGGTGATTTACGTGGGGTGTACTGGTGTGCACGGTGAATGGGGTTTTGAAACTTGACTATCATTGGCTCGATCGTCTTGTTTTTTGTTCCCTGCCTTCGGAATGTTACTGGATTGTTACAGGCTTGTTACAGGGTTGTTATAGGGTTGTGTCTGTGGGATGGATTGGGGGATGCGGCTGCGGATGCAGTGCGGTTGATCCACTCGCGGAGGGTGGTGGGGGTGGGGATGAAAAGGTGGGTCTCGTAATCAGCAGTCACCTGACTGAGTGCATGCAGTCCAACCCCATTGTTTTATCTGCAGTCGTGGCGAATGCTCTCTTCTGATTGGCCATTCCACCCCCGTCACACTTAGCCCCCTTCAATCGCCCGCCCCGTGCATCAGGCGTTACAGAGGCCTATCTCAAGCGCTGCAACGCATGATAGACGCACCGATGCGCGTGTGTGCAGGTGCAATGCACCCTCCCGCGCCCCATGGGTTTTATTTCATGCGCGTCCCTAAACGCAACTTTTTAACCCTTCCCTCCTCACCTTAAAACCCCCATTTCCCCCTGTTTTTTTTCTCCCCATCATGAGTTATGTTTATCGCCTAACTTGGTATGTTTCCCTTTTTCCTATTATCGTCAACGTCATGTTCTTCACTCAAGCCGTCTCCACGTGTGTCTGCCGTTTCATACTTGTTACACTCAATCCCGATCAGCCAATCCTCCCAGCAATCCATTGATCCGCCACTTTCACAGCCATCCTTCATAGATCAATAGATCAAGAATATCAGGTCAATTCATAGATCAAGAATCATTAGTTCGTTTATCCACAGATCAACTCATTCATT
The DNA here is from genome assembly GCA_002370815.1 of Metschnikowia hamakuensis. NCBI lineage: Eukaryota > Fungi > Ascomycota > Pichiomycetes > Serinales > Metschnikowiaceae > Metschnikowia > Metschnikowia hamakuensis. The sequence continues at coordinate 40,013 of NKZZ01001393.1, forward strand.
GGGTCTTTCCTTATCTTCAGTCGGTGGATCAGCCGCTAGATCAGAGCAGTTCATTGGTTGTGGTCACATGAAGTGTGGCTCAGGGGTAGGGGTGGTGAATTGTGGTTTGTGGAAGATAAGATCAGATAAAGTGGCAGAGCTTTTGTGTTTTTGTGAACCGCCTCCATCATCATTTCCTTCCCTTGAAACGACATCATTGCCCCCCTTTAGAACGACATCATTTCGCTTCTTTACAACGACATCATTTTCCTCCTTTAGAACGACATTATTTTCCTCCTTTAGAACGACATCATTGCCCCCCTTTAGAACGACATCATTTCCCCGTACCATTACGGAGTGCATCCACCAACACAGCACTGACGTGCTCAGGTGTGACCCACTGATCAGATTCCAAGATTATGAATTCCTGTTTTTGGCGACACTGCGTTTTCCGATATTCTATGTTTAGTATCTGTGCCTTTGACTCTTGTGGTGATTTATTGATGGATTGTTGAATTTGATCGCAGGTAACTGTCTGACTATCATGACTCGAACGTATTCATGGCTTCCCGATCTGGGAATTGATAAAAGCTATGGACAACTTGGATCAGACCCTTTAGATTGTGAATTTTGACCTGATTTTTGAAGAGTGCCCATTACAGCAGTCCTACAATTAGTCTTCAAACCATTAGTCTTTGAACCATGAGTCATTAGCTAAATCATAGAATGAGTTTATGCATACTTGGCTAATCTTACAGTCACTGGAGCGCAGCAAAGACCATATTTGACTTGATGCTTGGGTATCGATTTTAATCAAATTACTAACGTTAGGCCTGCTAGTCCAGAGATCCTCTCTGTTTCTGTTACTGGCAACTTTGATGGCTGGTCCAGATCTGAGCTTGGAAAGCTCCACAAAAACGCATTATCGGAGATGTACGAGACCTTTGTCAAGGTATCCGAGAAACAGAAGTTGGTGTTCAAGTTCGTGCTCAACGATGAATCCTGGCAAGTGAGTGAGTCTTTCAAAGCCGAATTCGACGAGCATGGCAACCGGAATAATTACGTCGAGGCCAGCGAGTTGGTTCCCTGGGAGGGTTCCGCTGAATCAAACCAATATAAGACTTCTGCTGAGATCCAGGATGAGAGTGCTGCTGAGATGCAAGATGAAAGTTCTGCTGAGATCCAAGATGAAACTTCTGCTGAGATTCAAGATGAAACTTCTGCTGAGATCCAGGATGAAAGTTCTGCTGAGATTCAAGATGAAAGTTCTGCTGAGATTCAAGATGAAAGTTCTGCTGAGATCCAAGAAGATACTTCAGTCCCATCTGAAAGTAAAGAGCCAACTGACGGATCAGGTTCTAATCAATCAATTGGCAATGTGACTTCCGTTGAGCCTCCTAATATTTCGGTGGACCCAGTTGATGAGAGCTCGATCGATCCAATCAATGAAAGCTCTGGTCCTGATGAATCTGTTGAGCCAGTTGAAAAGTCAGTGGACGCAGTTGCTGAGTCAGCTGATGTTGAAAAGTCAGTTGACCCAGTTGAAAAGTCAGTTGACCCAGTTGAAAAGTCAGTGGACGCAGTTGCGGAGTCAGCTGATGTTGAAAAGTCAGTTGACCCAGTTGAAAAGTCAGTTGACCCAGTTGATGAGTCAGTTGACCCAGATGTTGAGTCAGCTCACACAGTTGATGAGTCAGCTGACACAGTTGATGAGTCGGTTATTAAAGTGGCTGACGATGGAGGCGAATCAGTCATACGCTGTGACCGAGAGATGCTCATTATTTCCAAGCCCATTCTGGGTGGAAACGGCACAGTGGATTCATGGCACGAAGCAGGCGACGTCTACGACTCGAATGACGACAAAGAGAACTTGGGTTACTTGCTGCCCGCGGAATCATCGTTTACTGAGCTCTCTTTCATGACCAGTGAAACCAACCTCCACTCCGCCCACCCCGAGAGTCACCCGGGCAGTGGCCGAAAGTCGGCCGAGGTGAGTTTCAACTCTACTGTTGACGAGACCCAATCGAGCGTCAATACTACCCGAGTCTTGGGCATCATCGAGGGTACAGAAGGGGCCAACGACCGGTTGGGGAAGTTGAGCAAGCCAAGCGAGCCGCGGGCATCCAGTGGATTCTTTGGGCGTCTCCTGAGTTTCTTCCGCAGCTAGGCGCGTCGAGTGAAGAGCCCAGAAGCCAGGATTCAGGAGGATCACAATGCCTAGGATTCAAGAAAGTGCCAAGATGTCAAGGAAGTCTACTGCTTAATCTCGTCTGGGCCAATTAGCCTGGTGCTAAATGGTCTTTGCAGTAGCCGGTGCTATGGTCTGATGGTGTGATGGTGTGATGGTCGGATGGTCGGATGGTCGGATGGTGTGATGGTCGGATGGTCGGATGGTATGATGGTGTGATGGTGTGATGGTCTGATGGTCTGATGGTCTGATGGTCGGATGGTCGGATGGTATGATGGTGTGATGGTGTGATGGTCTGATGGTGTGATGGTCTGATGGTGTGATGGTCTGATGGTCTGATGGTATGGAATGGTCTGTGATTGGCTGGAATGGTTTGTGACCAGTTTGAATCAACTAATAGCGCTTGAGGTTTCATTAGCGCTAAAGGATTTAAGGTGTGATCAATACTGGTCCACCGGTGGGGATCATACTGCGTCATTGATTCTGGTCTTCACATGCTTAGTTGAGTCTATCGCCACATTCTTAGTTGGCGAATAATGTTTGTTTCGAAGTTCTTGAATGTGTCATGTTCCTCTGTTGCTCTGTTGCTCTGTTGCTCTGTTCCCCTGTTTCCCTGTTGCTCTGTTGCTCTGTTGCTCTGTTCCCCTGTTCCCCTGTCGCTCTGTTCTTTTGTCGGTCAACATCATATGTTTTGTTGCATTACTATTTAGTCAGTCGAGCTAGCTACTTCCGGCCCTTTCTCTTGCTCTTCTTCTTCTTGCTCTCATCCTTCTTTTCCTCCACCACGGGTTTCTCTTCCACCACTGCAACTTCCGGCTCTTTGAACTCAAGGTTACTCATCACCGCCGCCACTCCAGAGATTCCAGAAACTCCAGAGATTCCAGAAACTCCAGAAACTCCAGAAACTCCAGAAACTCCAGAAACTCCAGAGATTCCAGTCTTTGATTCTATGGTTTTTTCTGTGGTTTCTCTGGAAACAGGATCCGAAGTCACGTGCCTTTTGGAGCTGGCCACGCCCCGAGGACCCAAAAACGCCAAGATCTTCGATAACTCCTTGGCTTTATACGTTGAGTAGACCAAGGTTTTCGTGGATTGGGAGTCAAATACTTTGAATTTGACGAGATTCTTGGCTCTTCTCTCGTCACGTGCAGGGGCGCCTAGTGTGCCGGAAACCCCGGCCTTCCCCGCCTTTTTCCCCGCTTTTTTCTTGCTCACGTTTGCATATGTGATTGAGACGCTTGAATTGGGGTACGCCTCGAGGAGTTTTTGCGTGGACTCGATGAAACTGTCCATGGTGTTTGGTGGTGAGTGGAGACTTTGGTGCGTAACTTGAGATGAAAAAACGCGAGTTTGGGACCACTAGTGTTTTTATGAGCACGGCACGACCACAAAAAAAATATAGAAATAGGTAGAGATTGAGATGGATTTAGAGATAGAAATGAAATAGAAAGGTAGTAGAGATTTGTTTTACTAGGCACGATTTCTGGAGCTGAAGTCAGTAGTGGTATCCCCGGAATTGAACAGGTATCCCCGGAATTGAACAGGCGCCCCGGAATTGAACAGGTGCATCTTTACCAAAGTCGACCCCACCTCATTCTTTTTGCCGAAAAAAGCACCATTGTGATCTCCTGAATTCCAGCATTCCAGCGAATAAAGTTCAAAGAAAATATTCCCAAAAGTGGAGGTCTTGCGTTGGGCCTTTTTGTCCTGGGGTAGCCTGGTGCACGGGTGTGGCCGCACCCGCACCCCCATACCTTCCCATTTCCGAGGGTTGCAGCCATTCCCATAGATCCTAGATTTTGAACATTTAGTGATAATATTTGTAAAACACGATATTTATTATGAACAATATAATACATATTGACGGAGCCTTGTAGAGTTAGAAGTTTGTTTTAAGGACTGAGTCGTTTGATTAGGTTTAGTGCGCATTCCGGAGAATTTCAACGGAATTTTAACGGAATTTGCAACGGAATTTTCAACGGAATTTTCAACGGAATATTCAACGGAGGGTAATATGCAGGAGACGTCGGATTGAGTTAAGGTTTGGATCGTAAATGTGTTAGAACTTAACAGGTTCGTGGACTATATAAAATATAAAGTCATATCAATTTGTGTATTCGTATACTATAATGCACCTTAGAAAGATTCCTCTGGGGATTCATCTAACTAGGCGAACCTGTTAGTTCTTATNAAGATTCCTCTGGGGATTCATCTAACTAGGCGAACCTGTTAGTTCTTATATACTTTCCTGCCTGCACCGGGTAACCCTTTGGGTTGCCCGTCTAGCTGGCTAGCCAAGCAATATTGTAGATTGCTTGGCGACGTGTATAATGCTTGGCGCAGTATTCAAGTTCGACTTGAATACTATTAGGATCCAGAGCCACTGAGTACTGCATACTAGTGCTCATAAATTAATTCCTACCTAATAAACTAGATAAACTAGTTAAGTGTAATGCGAAAATAGCTAAATCTACAGATATAGACTCAAAATATCGAAACTAATATAATTGAACCCAAATCACACGGGAAGTTCATCTTTTGAAAGTTTACTATTGTTGACCTTCTTAACATTGGGCTCATAACTACAGGTTACTAAATGCAGATCTTGATTGTTGATATGAAGTAAATCCACATTCAAATGGACCATCTTTTTCAATATAAGAATT
>NKZZ01001395.1:0-117067 GCA_002370815.1 Metschnikowia hamakuensis
TTTTAGGAGTTATGGGTGTCAAATTAGTATGTAAGGTTACTTTTTGTCGTAGTAGTCGATTTAGGTAATAAGATTAGAGATTTGGAGGTGGTAGAGCTTAATGAGAGATACCTACGGAAGATTGATGTGTGATGGAAGAGTTAAGCGCATAGCTTGCGGAAAAATGTTTCTCCGGGATAACTTCGGAGGGTAAGTAATAGCGACGCCAATTCCGACCAAAGTGCATCAGCACTGCAAGAGCACTGCAAGAGCACTGCAAGAGCGCATGGCACCCAAGCACCAAACACAACCCGGAACTCACCCAACCGGGATTGCATACAAGAGTCGGTCGCGGGATCTAATTAGTAAGCTGTGGCGTGCCCCGCGCCGGGGGTTCGTCGATCGTCGAGATGCGGGGGTTGTGCATCAAATCTCGGAACAATTCACCGATCTCCGCTGCGTCACACGAAACGGGTATAATCGGAAAGAGAGAAAATCGGTGTTCATTGGACTGGATTGAGCACGTGGTTTGGATCTTCCAATAGAAAAAAGGAAAAACGGACAATCCCGGAAAAATGGCCCGGATTATGTGTTGGTTGCTGTTTACGAGCTCCTGCATACCACCCCGTGACGACGATCGTCTGGAGTGGGTGTTGAGGTGCGTCGATGCGTCAGTGCGTCAGTGCGTTAGTGCATGAGACCCCCACGTTTTGGGACTATAAAAGGACGCGTTCGCACGGCCAGAATTTACAGCCAGTAATTTCAAAACCACCCACAAAATGACCTTGAACGTTGGAATCGTCGGAACAGGAATCTTCGCCACACATGCTCATTTGCCAGTGATCCAGTCCATTGACAACTTGAAGCCATCTGCAGCCTTCAACAGAACCAAGAGCAAGGCCGAGGCGTTTGCCGAAAGCGCCAGCATTGACAAGGCCAATGTGTTCGATAAGGTGGAGGATTTGCTCAAGAGCAAGGACGTTGACTTTGTGGACGCATTGTTGCCAGTGCAGTCCAACCTTGACATCATCAAGGCTGCTATTGAAAACGGCAAGCCAATTGGTGTGGAGAAGCCCATTGCGGCCAACATGGAGCAGGCACGTGAGATTGTGAAGCTTGCTGCTTCAACGGATATCCCCATTGGGATCTGGGAGCAGTGGGCTTTCTTCAAGAGCATTGGCATTGTTAGGGATGTTCTCCCTAAGATCGGAGATGTGATTTCCTTCACCTACAGATCCACGGGACCATGGAACTCGGCCAACAAGTACGCTACTACTCCTTGGAGAATGAACCCTGAACACATTGGAGGCTACTTGAGTGACGGAGGAGTGCACCAGTTGGCCTTGTTGACGGAGATCTTGGGCCAGGTGGAGACGGTCAGCGCACACACCAGGCAGGTCAGAAAGCAATCTGGTACGGATGACATTTTGTTTTCCACCATGAAGCTCGACTCCGGTGCCATTGGTACCTTCACCTATGGCTCTGCCTTTGGAGCCACCGACAAGTCCACCAGCTTCACGATATTCGGAACGGATGGTTCCATCGTGTATGACTTTTCGCCATCTTTGCCCAAGCCAACGGTGACGTACCAGACCGGATCCACAGCACAGGAAGCTTCGGAAAAGAAGGTGATTGAAATCGACGAGGTCAATGCCATCAAAGAGGAGTTTGTCAACTTTGCTGCTGCTGTGGAGGCCAAGGACAAGACCAAGGTCACGGTGACTCCAGTCAAGGCCTTCCACCACTTGGCCATTGTGGCTGCTGCTCTTGAGTCTTCCAAGAACAACGGATCTTTTGTGAAGGTCGAGAAGGTATAGAGCAGACTGGCTGATTGAGACTAATAATTGATTATATGAATAAAGACACGAACAACTATAGTATTCTGTATTTGAGGTGATGTAGATGGAGCAGCTAGGGCCCAACCTGTTCCGGGGCTTGTACGCAGTTCCGGGGCTTATATCCAGTTCCGGGGCTTATATCCAGTTCCGACCTCTTGACTTGGGTCGTTCAAACGTCTCCAAAAACAAAAATTTCCATTTTTTTTCAACATTAAATGACTCATTCAAGGCTCAAGACTACCGTGTCCTCTTGAGAACCTTAAAACTGGAATGTGTGGATAGAAAAGGAGAAGGTTTTGTTTTTCCCCAGAAAAGTCACGTGACCATTCCGAGGGTCCAGCGCAGCACCAAACTTCCACTATTACAGCCCTAATACAAGCTTTTGCATTAAATTAAGTGAGTAAATATAAATTTTCATTATTAGAGTCTATCAAGAATTTATCAAAATAGCCCTTGGAGTCCGAATCCATACAGTACACCAAAAGCTTTATAGAGTCTATTGCGCATAACCCTCCACGGCCTTTTTTCTGAATTTCCAAGGATAAAAAGTCGGGAATTTCTGTTCTAAGTGTGTCCTGTATACTAGAATCAATAAATTATCTTAAATTATTTTTTACTAGTCAAAATTTTTCTGGTGCTTTTTGGTGCTTTCTGGTGCTATTTTTCTGTGAGCACCAGGTATGTTTCTATTTTTTTTGTGGAGTGCGCATTGGAGAGAAATAGTGAGAAAGACTTGTGAGGCGTAAAAATCGAATACAAGGAATATTAAAAAAATAATTGGACCGTTGGATTCTCACAGATCTCAAGAACCCCCTCGTTTTTTTCCCACTCAATTTACTGCCGTATTGCATGTATAGCCTTGGTATAAAGGTACATGGGAATAACCGTGAGAGGTGCGAAGCCCTGGGTCGGATTTCAGTCACGTGATAAACCTAGAAACACAACTTTTCAACCCCAATAGATTCCCAAAACTTGTCCGAGGAAGCTTCACAAGGCTAAGGAGCTCGTGCAATAGTTGATATCGACCAAGGCTCTTTTCGAAATGAAAGAGGCCGAGGTGTCAGCACTCAATGCTAAGTCTTCGAGTAGTGCGCTCGATCAGAGGGAAATCCGAGCCATACTCGGCCACTAGAATTTCAAGCTCAGACTCGGCCACTATAGTTTCGGTCGGGCGGCCGGCCCTGGAGAGCATGGGATATAAGGCGTAGCAAGGCGAAAAACTCGCCGATGTTGAGCAGGTGCAACAACTTGGCAAAAATGCGGTTGGCCTTTTCCTTGATTGCGGCGGAGATCTTCTCTTGAAGTTGCTCAAGAACTGATACACGTCCAGAATCGAAGTCAGACACTTCAAGGGCCAGGTTAATTGATCGATGGACAGGACGTTTTTCTCCGGCACGTAATCTAGAAGCGAAAAGTGCAAGTTATCATCGAGAAACGGAAGCCCTGGGGCAAACTGTGTTGACAAACGCTGACAACGGAGGCCCGTGATTGGAGATCTTGACCTCGGTCTCGGTCATGGTGGACAGAAGGGTATGGATGTATTTCTATACTCTCTATTACCAAGATACTCCTTTATACACTCTTCTGTAGTAGAATTGCATAGAATATACCCCAGTTATATGAGATGGATTTGCAAGCTCAGACTCGGGAAACATTTATTTGACGTTTTGGTGAATGAAAAGTTCAATGGTATCAAACACTCGTATTGATACAAGAAGAGTCGACTACACTGGCAACTGCATTGGCATCTGCACTGGCAACTGCACTGGCAAGTACTGCATCTGGGTGCGCAGTGAAACTTACTTTAAATAAAGAAGGTCTTTTCTAAAACGTGAAATTTACTTGTAAAGAAGGTCTTTTTTAAAACGTGAAATTTACTCTAAATAAAGAAGGTCTTTTTAAAACGTGAAATTAACTCTAAATAAAGAAGGACTTTTCCAAAACAGTTTAGTGTGGTGTATATAGTTAACTTCAATAATGCTTAAAAAGCTGGAATTCATGAGTGTCACGTGCGCTCGCCGCATCGTCCGCCATGCAGGCTAATCTCTGATCGGGCCTGCAACGGTAATCGCTGCGCGCATGATTGACTGCAAAACTACAAGTCATTCCTAGGGCACGAGTCCTACTGAGCCCTTAATAAGAGAGAGTAGAAGGTGGGGGGAATTTAGCTTGATCACGTGGTTGGCGTTGGCTTTTGATTTTACATTTACATTTACATTTACATTTACATTTACATTTAGTATCAAATTTTTATTTGGTTCCTACGGCTCTCTTATTATCGACACTTGCCTTTCTATTGCTGTCTGATATCTGGGTAATAATGTTCGGGTCTTCAAGTAGAAACCTCGGTTTTCTAAAGCTCATCATGGTCTCGTTCAAGCTCGCCCTTTCCAAATTTTTTTCCAAATTGCAGGAGTGGCTTGTTATAGTCATCCCATTCGATGATTATACGCCTGGGCTTCTCCAACTTGCTCTCTAATTTTGACTTCTTTTAATCTCAATGTATTTTATTTACAATTAAAATGAAATTGAGCGTTCCCCAAGTGAGAAAAGGAAGATTGTGCCCTGAACCAACCTTGTAAGTGTTAGGAATAAACCTATGAGCACCAGGATTGAGGATCTAGTGACTCAAGAATCTAGTGACTCAAGAATCTAGTGACTCAAGAATCTACTGACGACGGCTATTATTCAATTGCCCTGAATAATGCCCTGAATAATGCCCTGAATAATGCCCTGAATAATGCCCTGAATACTGCCTTGAAAACTGGACGCCTGGCCTAGGAGATCTAGGATGACTCATAGTATCGAGATACATCAATTCCATCTATCATCTTGGGAACATTCTATGTTATAGAATTAAATCATCTTTTCAATCTACTTCCCATTGATAGATATAATAGTCATGAATGCACAACCAGAATCTCCAATTGTCCACCTTGTTTTTTCATCCAAGTGGAGTTGAGTGTCTTTCAAATCCGGTCCAGAAGCTAAATCCTCGTCCAAAATACCAATGGGGAACTCGCCATGGATCAACTTATGGTCACGCACAGTGATTTCCACGGGAACGGCCTTTCCAAGCCTTCCAAATCAAATCATATTCGTCTGTTTCCCATTGTTCTGCGGAAAGTGGGTAGATTTGGCCCTCTGCTTTTGCTACAAGCGTCAATGGCTTGTCAGAGGCTGCCCACACTGTGGCAACAACCAAGGGGGTACATACATGGCCAAGAAATCCTGACCAAGGGTATGCGTTTAAAGTGATCACGCACTTGAGTGGCATGTCGCAGCTTCCAGACTTGGCATACTCCTCAGCCAGAGAAAGGCGAGAGTTGTTACAGCAAATTCTCTTGAAAAACGAAGATGCAGCCGGGATGGAGGTTGGCGACGATGAGGGATCCAACTTTGCATAGTATAGAGGATTCTTTTAGTATTGGAGTGGTGTTTTGAGAAGAAGGTGGAATTTTAATGAACATCACGGAACTGTCATCTCTGTAGGATGCATTTATAATCGGGTATTGAACACCACTGACCATTGAAACGTTGTCGCCTTGCATTTCCTGTTCAGGCACATTGAGATACCCTGTGCCATGGCTCTGGCTCTGACCCATGCTGTTCCCCTGGCTCTGGCTCTGACCCATGCTGTGCCCCTGGCTTCTGGAACGTAAGGCTTCTTTTCTCTCCGTAACAGCGGAGGAACGGGGTACCTGGGAAGATCATCCGACTTGATAGCTCCTCTCAAGGCAAGCCACTTGAACCGGGAGTGCAAGTAAAGCACATCGTTGGCGGTTTTCTCCACCGACCACTTCAAGCGTTGCAGCGAAACGCCATACTCCAAGTCGATGCGGAACTTCTTATTCTTGGTCAAGAGCGGCGTCTACACCGTCACCAACAATAATAGTACTGGTATTTTGACCATAAACAACATAGAGAGTCACTACTTTTACCAAAATCACCAACATCACAGACTCAGAAACCAGAAATATCATCAAATTAACCAACACCAAACTTCGCCCTAGAAAGCCTCAACCTGAGTCTTCGGGAAAGCTGGGGCTAGCATCTTTTTTTTCCAGCTTCTGGGATGGTTTGAAACAGGAGTACACGTCTCCAAATACTATCAACGAGCATATCCACTTTTTTGTCTCTGGAGAAGCGAGCTGCTTGAATTTTATTTGTAAAAATGGCAAAAAAAGGGGACTCGTTGGTAAATAAGAAAGATCTTATATTCAAAAAAGAGTTGTGTGCAGGCACAGCCTCTATATACAGGTCCGCTTAGGGTCCACTTTCACCAGTAACCGCAGCTATTTCAGGGTCCAATAACTGCAGACACCCCCAATTTAAATAGCACTTTGTTACTATTACTTACATGAATTTAACCCAGTTTCAATCAATTTGATCCGGTGGTTGGCCAGAAAATGACCCTCGGCTCGTGCACTTCTATATGCACCTGCACACAGGCTGCATTGCCATCTAAATCTACATCAATCATCCAGATCTACACATACATCTATAATCAAATCTATGGCTAATGTATCCATCTCTATCTTATCTCTACATCGGAAGAGGTATGTAGAACTGGCTCCCGGACCGCTATAACAAATTTCTCGTATTCGAATATACAACTGAGCAACTTTGTTCAACACATCCCAAGCGCTGCTGAGTCCCAACAAACAAAACAATGGGAATTCTTCGACAATGGAAATTCTTCGACAATGGGAATTCTTCAACAATCGGAATTATTCGACACCGTTGGGCTCTATCCAATTGACAATCCATTTGTTTTGATGGACATTTTTGAAGGAATGGTTGAGAAACTCCTTTGGTTGAAATGAGGATTTGAACGGTCTCAGTTAAAGTCCTGGAAACGACTGGAAACGATTGGAATATGTCAATCAGAATAAACGAAATTCAACCGAAAATTCAATTCCAATTTCAACCAAATGGAACTTTGGGGTTTTCACTGACAACGTCGGAATAGAAGGAGTCCTGGAGCACTATGTGCAGTCACGACACCCCAACCAACGGCAGATCGAATCAGAACCACCCGTTCCAAACCTTTTAATGCTAGAGCTCATCGTGAAAATGTGGTTTGGCCAGGTCTATGCTATTATGGTCTTTAAGAACTGGGGCACTGGGTGCAGGATCACGTCCACCATCCGAGCCCCCAACTTTCTTTTCCATTTCAGAAATATCCACATCAAGTTTAGCATTGTCCACATCACTTTCCGCATTGGGAAAAGTCTCTTGAGCCTGCTCAATCTCATCCCCACCAACCACTTCATCTCCATCAACTTTTTTAGGCAAATTTTCAACTCCATCAACTTTTTCAGGCACATGCTCAACTCCATCAACTTCTTCAGGCAAATTTTCAACTCCATCAACTTTTTCAGGCACATGCTCAACTCCATCAACTTCTTCAGGCAAATTTTCAACTCCATCAACTTTTTCAGGCACATGCTCAACTCCATCAACTTCTTCAGGCAAATTTTCAACTCCATCAACTTTTTCAGGCACATGCTCAACTCCATCAACTTCTTCAGGCAAATTTTCAACTCCATCAACTTTTTCAGGCACATGCTCAACTCCATCAACTTCTTCAGGCAAATTTTCAACTCCATCAACTTTTTCAGGCACATGCTCAACTCCATCAACTTCTTCAGGCAAATTTTCAACTCCATCAACTTTTTCAGGCACATGCTCAACTCCATCAACTTCTTCAGGCAAATTTTCAACTCCATCAACTTTTTCAGGCACATGCTCAACTCCATCAACTTCTTCAGGCAAATTTTCAACTCCATCAACTTTTTCAGGCACATGCTCAACTCCATCAACTTCTTCAGGCAAATTTTCAACTCCATCAACTTTTTCAGGCACATGCTCAACTCCATCAACTTCTTCAGGCAAATTTTCAACTCCATCAACTTTTTCAGGCACATGCTCAACTCCATCAACTTCTTCAGGCAAATTTTCAACTCCATCAACTTTTTCAAGCACTGGTTCAACTCCATCAATCTCATTGGTTTCTATGGGTTCGACTTCTTGAGCTTCTTCTGTTCCATCACCAAATGAATTCTCCTCTTGAGCTTCTTCATCAATTAAATTCTCTTTGGCTTCTTCAATGAAATTCTCTTTGGCTTCTCCATCAATGAAATTGGCCTCTTCTTTCTCCTCTTTGAAGTCTTGATCGTCTTTTCTGGCTTCTTTGGCTTCTTTGGCTTCTTCGGCTTCTTTAGTTTCTTTTTCTTCGACTTTACTCTCAAAATCAAGCCTGTTTTCGTCGGTAAATCTACCTCCATCAATTTCTGCTTCTCCAGATTCTGCAACTTCACTTGTCTCCGGAGTCCACGTCATCATTGACTGGGACATATGGATCTCCTGCACATAAGGTGTGTCGAAGTCCATGCCTGGGCCTGGAGTGGAATCCAGAGTAGCACTTGATTCCGGAACGGCAATTTCAGAATCGGCAGTTGCACTAGATCCCAAAAGTGTCCCCAAATAAGACAGACTTTCCGTGAACCCCTTGACTGGGGACTCAAAAGATGCGGATTTTCCTAGAGAACCCTCTGCTTTGAATGTCTTTTCCGATACCCAATGCAACACACCAAACGTCTTCAAAAACGTCCACAAGAGGATCCGAAGAGGCAACTTCAACACCCTCCGGTAAAGCACATACATTGAACAAACCACCAAGAAGCCAAGAGCAAAGTAGATGCGTCTTTTATCGGATTTGTCCTGTTTTTCAATAAAGCGAACAATCTGCTTGGACTTTCCCAAAAGATCGTCCAAATCCACCAACTTATCGTTCAATTTGCGGAGATCCTGCGATTGCTGGTCAATCGTATCGATATTAAGTTCAGTCTGCATGATCGACATGGTCATGAGCTGCTTGGATTTGCGGAGAGACGACGAGATGTCTTTATTTTGCTGTAGGAGCAGATCATCGACAGATTTTTTGGCTGGCTTAGCGGAACGGCCAGAAAAAAGACGTTTTCGAGACTCTCCAACTCCGACTTCTTCTTCATTAACGTCACCTTTTTCTTCTTCATTATCGTCACCTTTTTCTTCTTGAACATTTTCTGCAGGCCCGTGTAGATCAATATTGTACTGACGGAGCCTTTGTTGATGGATAAATTGACTCTCCATGGCATAGTTTTCAAGCTGTTTTTTCTTCAACACCTCCCGCAAATGCCCATACTTGCTCCGGTAAACATCTAGCCGGTCAGCAAGAAAATCCCGCTGCACAAGCGCAGGAGGGAGTTGCTTGGTTAGAAGCCCCGCCACCTCCAAAAGCCCACTCATTTGTTGGAGAAACCCAACGGTTTTCTTGACCCGTTCGGCCCGTGCTTCGTCATACAGCTCGGAAGCCTCTTGCATGCCCAAACCCTCGATCTCCTCCATGCTCTGCATATAGAGCCCGTCCATCTGCTGGTATATCGTTTCCACCGACATCACTGACTGATTCAATATGGACTAATTGACCTGAACAAAAAGCGACTAATTGTAGTACCTGAAACAGTCAAACAGTCAGACTATCTGAATCAGCTGGACTATTGTAGTACCTGTAATAGTCTAAATATCTGACTATCTGAAATAGTCCGAAATAGTCTGAAATGGTCTAAACTATCTGGACTGATTGATGACCCGAACTCTCTGAAAGTTTGAAACTAATCAAAGTACCAGGAAGTATTGGAAACTGAAACTATCTGAAACCAATAAGAAACAGTCTGAAAGTCTGAAACAGTCTAAACTATCTGATTATCTGGATGAGCCGGACTAATTGAAGTACCTGGAAGCTCCTGAAAGTCCTTAAAAGTCTCTAAAACTGAAACTGAAACTTCTGAGTATCTGAGTATCTGAAAACTCAGAAACAAGTCACAAACAGTCTAAGCTATCTGACTATCTGGACTAATTGATGTCCTGAATTCTCCGAGTGTCTGGACTAATTGAGTCCCTGAAAGTCCCTGAAAGTATCTGTCAATCTGAACTAATTGTAGTCCCCGAAACAGTCTGAAACAAGTCTGAAACAGTAATTCTCTGACTGTCTGAAATCGATGACCTGAAAGGATCTGAATATCTGGGCTTAAGTATCCAAAAGTCTCCAAAAGTATCCGAAAGTCTCCAAAAGTCTCTGAACAGTCTATGGGAAAGTCTAACTATTTGGACAGAACGTTCTATAGTGACGATATATGGCGACGTTCCTTGGCGACGATCCCTGGTGACGATCTATGGTGACGATCTCTGGTGACGGGTTGTGACTGCGGGGGACTGCACACTGTGAGAATTTATGATCGTGGTGTGATTGACGACTAGATTGGGATTGTGGCTGTTCTGAGCGTGTCTGGTTGTCCGTGACTGCTGGAGATGTGGAGATGTGGATGCGTATCTGTTCTGAGGGTATCTGTTCTGAGGGTATCTGTTCTGAAGCGCGCGCACACACCCGTACACCACCTTATATACACCACCCATGTATATATATATAATTCATACAGACAATTGCAGACGAGAGTATCATCTAAATCCTCCCTCTATTCTTTGTATTAATTCTTTGTATTAATTCTTTGTATTAATTCTTTGTATTAATTCTTTGTATTAATTCTTTGTATTAATTCTTTGTATTAATTCTTTGTATTAATTCTTTGTATTAATTCTTTGTATTAATTCTTTGTATTAATTCTTTGTATTAATTCTTTGTATTAATTCTTTGTATTAATTCTTTGTATTAATTCTTTGTATTAATTCTTTGTATTAATTCTTTGTATTAATTCTTTGTATTAATTCTTTGTATTAATTCTTTGTATTAATTCTTTGTATTAATTCTTTGTATTAATTCTTTGTATTAATTCTTTGTATTAATTCTTTGTATTAATTCTTTGTATTAATTCTTTGTATTAATTCTTTGTATTAATTCTTTGTATTAATTCTTTGTATTAATTCTTTGTATTAATTCTTTGTATTAATTCTTTGTATTAATTCTTTGTATTAATTCTTTGTATTAATTCTTTGTATTAATTCTTTGTATTAATTCTTTGTATTAATTCTTTGTATTAATTCTTTGTATTAATTCTTTGTATTAATTCTTTGTATTAATTCTTTGTATTAATTCTTTGTATTAATTCTTTGTATTAATTCTTTGTATTAATTCTTTGTATTGATTCTTTGTATTGATTCTTTGTATTGATTCTTTTTTCTCTTGAATTCTGACTATCCCAAAATCTAGTTAGTATAGGTCAATTCATGTTAAAGTACCATCCATGTACTAAGTCTAATTGCTATAGCTTCTTCTTTCAGTGACTGTATTCTTTTTGTTAAGCGTGAACGCCTTGCGAGTTACACGTTCTGCATGTGCATTTCATGCACATTTCCATGCAGTATGTCCAGATGAGAACAACTTTGACATAGTTACGGAAGGACAACAAAAGATGTTTATTGTCGTGACGACCCATTTGGCTTTTGTGCCTGGGTGTTCCGTAACTGAGGGAGTCATATAATAGTCAACTCTGTCGCCGCTTTTGTCAAGGGAATAATAATCATAAGGTTTATCAGCAGAGCAACAGCCATTTCTAGTACTTCGTTAATAAACCAGAATAACACAATCACTGATACAATCACTGAAGTACCACACTTGTTAGAGTTATTGAACAACCACGAGATGGGAATACTCCGAGAAGATTAGGGAAAATGGGGTTCTGGCCTCGACGAAATTGGAAATCTATGCCCTTGTCCAATGGGGGGCCTCGTCCAAGAATGGCCCTGTCCAAGGGGAGGGGGGGGCGCAAGAGTATGTTGGAAAGAAAGAATGGAAAAAAGGGGGAAAAAGGAAAGGAATGGAAAAAAAAAGGAAATATAGGGAAAGGGAATGGCATCCTTATATAGTTGGAGAGTGCGGAATCTGACACAAATGCACAGTGTTCAGGGGCTTGCATAAGGCTGCGAAAACGTCGCCTCAGTAATATATAAAGGTCGTCCCCCCGCGGCGACTTGGGCCGCATTTTTGACATTTTACCAAAATTGCTTCAGTCGCACTACTCATGCAGCAAAGCCTCCCATGGACTTAAACAGTCACGTGGTTCCAAAAACAATACTTTTATTAAAACGAATTTTCAATGGTACCACCAAAAAATTGGAGGATAGATCTCGGAGAGGTCCTCGGAGAGGTCAGACTTGGACACGTGGGCATTCTTGCAATTCAAGCGCAAACTGTTGACAAGAGGCTTCGGATCATCCCACTGAAACTGCATCAAGTCTTCCAACACCGATTTGGAGGTTGAGGAACGATTTTTGTATATAGAAGGTTTAGCAACCGATCGTGGTTTGGGGCTTCATGTTGAACGTATGAGATGTATGGGTATGTGACTGCACATAATGAAACAAGTTGGACATTTTTATGCTAGAGCAAGAGATTTATGGAAAGATTGACTGACTATATGAATGCAATGAATGAAGGAAAACTGACTATGACTGATTGTGAAAGAAAAAAACAGAAAAAAAGACTGACAAGAGTGGGGATCGCCTCGGAATGATATGGATATATCGGGGCCTTGGACCGGAGAACCTATGGGTCATAGAACTCACCTTTCTGGCAAATGGCTTCTTGAATACATCCCTTTCGTGTTGTGTGTTTCAACAACTCTTTCTTGTCTTCGTCGGAAAAGGTGGCTTTATCTTCCATTACCCAATAATCTTCACAGCCATATTTTAAATCAAAGAAGCCGGTGCTACAAAACACCGTCTTGTAGCACTCCGCGGGGATCAGGCTACGCTCATCATCTTCCGTGTATGTGTTGCACATTCTTCCATTCAAGGCTTTCTTGTCCCTGATCCCTTCACCATTTCCAATCCATGGTTTCAAATCTTGGTTCTTGCTGGATGCAGGACTAGCAGCAGTGGCAGGACTAGCAGGAGCTTTCTTCGGGGTCTGCTTCTTCCTTTGGTGTCTGTTGGGGTTCTGGTTGGTGTGCTGCTTCTTCCTTTGGTGTCTGTTGGGGTACTGGTTGATGTGCTGCTTGGCTTCTTCAACAGACAATTTTCCATCGTCGGTGCCTGCACATTGATCATGCATACACATGAACGGCTCACTATTGGCTCAATTTGGAATTGGAGAAGTACGTTTTTGGGGATGTTATGTATGGGGATGTTATGTATGGGGTGGGTTTCAGGGGTAAGCGACTGCATGGAAAAAGAAGTGGTCCAGAAACTGTCAACTCTCATACTCACTCTCACATACAAATCCAACATTCCTTACTCTGCCTCGCCACAAATTAAGTAACGTCTATTGATGCAGCATACAGAGTCTGACCACCAAAACTGATTGGTGTGAGAATGGTCTAATTGTCTAATTGTCTAATGTCTAATGTCTTTTTGTCTCGTCTAATTGTCTAATTGTCGAATTGTCTAATTGTCTTGTCTTATTGTCTAATGTCTAATTGTCTAGTCTTTGTCTAATGTCTAATTTGTCCATTCGACATTTCCACCTCCAACAACTGTCCATTAGACATTATTTTGTCCATTAGACAGATTAACCTGCATTGGTAGATCAGTCGTGTAAACATTGGAGACACGTGCCCATTGCATAGATTTCTGAGACGATTTTGAAAGCAGAAATTAAAGGTATCAGAGCCACCATGGCTTAGAGAGAGAAAAAAACTTTGGCTTGGAGAAAGAGGTTATTTCCTTTTTTTTCGTTTTCTTCTGGTGCGCATTAGACTTTCTCTTTTCTGTCGCGAAGATTTCCTATTTGGGACAACACAAAGTGGGTGCGAATTTCGATAATTTCGCGGAATTTATTTTTGGTGGGGTTTTTTGGGTGCGATCATGATTGTCCTGCACAGAAGCGCGCATCTAAAAAGCGGGGCTTCTGTACAGGATTTACTCACTCTCTGAAACTCTTGGTAGAGATTTACCTCCACAAATTACTCGATTTGGAAAAATTGCCCGATTCGGATAAAAACGACTCGTTTGAAGGGGCGTACTGCACAGTGCCCCGACCCCACGTGGCCCTTTTCTACGTTTAGTAAGTACTAAGTCTCGCGTGTACTGCATATAATCGCTGCGACTGCACATAATCTCTCCACATGAAACACTTTGTTAAAGGAATAAGGTTTAACGACCGTTGTCTAGTCACTTGTAGCACCTGTCTGGCCCAGTCTTGATTCTGTCTAGCTTTGTCCAATTTGTCTAGTTTGTCCAATTTGTCCAATTTGTCTAGTTTGTCCAATTTGTCCAATTTGTCTAATCTGTCTAATCTGTCCAGTTTGTCTAATCTGTCCAATTTGTCCAATTGTCTTATTTCTATCTCTAACTCTAATCTTGCCAAAAAAGAATACACAAGTAAGAAATTCCGAAGTCTCACAAGTACTATTTTTATGATGAAACAATGAATACATATTAATAATGCATCGTCCTGCATATAGTCCAAAAAAGACAAAGGTGCACTGGTGTCACAAATAAATTCACAACACCCTACTAACTCCATCTATACATTTCTAATCTACTAAAACTTCTATATTTTTCAACTACTACTAGTTTATCTATAAAGGTCTTGTTGAACGAGAAACTGGCATGTCTCAAGTGTACTGCAGATAGTGGTGACTGCAGATAGTGGTGACTGCAGATAGTGATGACTGCAAATAGTGGTGACCTCAGAAGTTTGGCATATAAACAATTGACTACTCTTATAAAGAGCAGTGGAAGAGTATTGTCTTCCCTCTTCTTAATTCTCCACTATTATCAAAAGAGACATTATCAGAAATAATATCAGAGACGTCTTTTTGATGAGAGATCATCGAGCAGTTTAGGAACGACAGGATTAGAATTCTCTATAGTTGTATAGAGCTTCCTAGTCAATTATACTACTTCCCGGTGGTAGCAAGGAAACAAACACCTTTTTCTTAATAGTAGTAGTCGTGGTCCTTAGTAGTCGTGGTCCTTAGTAGTCGTGGTCGTTCACAGTAGTAGACCATGGCTTTGCTGAGATGATACTGAGCCCCACATTAGAGTATCTCTGGCCAATAGAATAACTGCACCAGTTATGTAAAGGTTTAAGGTAAGCCCAACACCAAACCCATCCGTAACATTCATAGACACTGCATATAGACTGTCTGGTAACATATGACCTTCAGAAATGTTAGTAGATTTTTTGGAGAGAAGAAATCACAAGAAATGTTTCTGATACTTAAGCATACACTCAATGTACCGAAGCAATGTACTGAGTCATTGTACTGACACATGGTACGGACACATCGTACTGAGTCATTGTACTGACACATGGTACGGACACATTATACCGACACATTGTATTGACACATCGTACTGTGACACTGAGGACTTGACTGATTGGAAATTTGACTAGGAATGTGACGGAGGATGTGACTTATATTCTGGACTCTTTTTATTGGGGTTTACCCCATAGTTAACCTTAACAATAACAATAGAATGTCTTCTAGGAACTATTGAGCAGATGCTGTCATGGAAATTCCTTTTGTAAGTGGCATTCTGAAACCTCAGAATCACATGACCCTTTTCAATCCGTCATGGGTCTTTCATGTGGGACAGGCAGAATTGGACGAGAAATGAACACCAAAAAAATAAATGTGTGTGCGGAAAAAAAGCAGCGACCCCGCTTTATATATTACTTTGGCTTTGTGTTCGCAGAAAGCTGCAAACCATGAAACGTGGCGCTCGTGCATGCGCATGCGCGAAGGGGGGTTTCAGACACAAAGCCAAATTGCAGCCACAAACGCTCAGGTATAAATACAGCGAGTCCCCACCATAAATAGAATCACAAAATAAAATCAATCTTTTTAATCATCTGAAAATCCATGAAACAATATAACAAATCCATGAAATTATATACAGATGATACATGACTGATAGACAATGAAACATGATAGACAGTCATGATTGAACTTACTCAATACTAGAAAAAAGGCAATGAACAATACTGGAACGATAATCTACTGGTCTCTAGTATTTTCTAAGGGGAGGGGGGGGGAGCATCAGTTGCTATCTCGGTTACTTTTTTTCTGGTGTCTTCTAAACTATACTGGAAATTGGCACTGCTCAGCCCAGAGCGGGACCTTCTTTGTATAGACTATTTGGAAAGTCCCTTTCCATAGATTCTTAATTGAAAGCTTCTTCTCGACCTCCTGTTTCATCTGGTCCTGCATACCATCTAGAGAATATATTGTTTTTCCAGAAATATTATCAATAACAATTTTCGAGGAAGAAATAATGAGACATATTCTTGATCCTACATTCTTAATCCATACAGTCAATTTGCTGAGACAATTTGCTGAGACAGTTTCCTGGACAATTTACTGGACAATACCTGATCCTTCGGACTGGCTACTACTTTCGCAAAAGGTCAGTTGACTGCGAACACAAGTATCTTCTGAACCAGTAAACCGAAACCGGAGGTTTAAAAATCAGAAACACGCTTGAACCGAACGGAAATGAAACCATTGAAATTTCCAATCAATCTTTTCCTTGTCAATGTGCAGGTCGGTTTTATTCTCAGTGGTCTCAGTGGTCTGGAATTATACTCAAGGGCCATAAAAGAGACGTTCCAGGGACATCCCAAAAAGAATTTTATGTTTTACCCCATCATATATTGGAAAATTTCAAGGTTGGTGCTCTTATGAATTTCAAAAAGAGTTTGAATAAAATGAAGAATTGACTCTTGTGAGAGTGGGCCTGCACATAACACGCGCTCTCTCATACGCTTCAACTTTACAAGCACTTCTACTTGCTATCTTCAACATGAGTTCTCCTGGCCAAGTCGATGGTGAAGTCAATGGTCGTGTTTATGAGCAAGGCGATGGGTCTGTGCCCCAAAACAAGAGTCACGTGCCTGGCCTCTTCAAGCAAGACCCTCTGCTTCCATTTCATCAGCGTCCCATGCTCAAAGTCCAAGATCTTGACTCCAGTCTCGATATTTCCAGCCTCAAAATTGATGTCAAACTGTCTAAGGCAGCTCTAGGCTCTACCGCTTTGGATCTGGAGCAGTCCTCGGAACAGCTTTTATCCTCGGAACAGCCTTTATCCTCGGAACAGCCTTTATCCTCGGAACAGGCCCGTCACATCTCCATCATGACTTATAATATGTTGGCGCAGGCTTTGGCCCGGAGATCACAGTTCCGAAATAGTGGGCCAGCCCTCAAATGGGCTAGCCGGTCCAAAACGCTACTTGCTGAAATCGGGTACTACAACCCGGACCTTCTCTGTGTGCAGGAACTCGATGAAGAACGCTGGTATACGTATTGGAAACCAGAGCTTCACAAGCTTGGGTACAAGGGTACTTTCCATGCGCACGAGACGAAACAACACGGCGTGGCGATTATCTATAAGACGGCGAAATTCGAATTCCAGTGTCTGCGATTGGTTGATTACGATGCCACCCCGGGTCTCCCAAAGACTACCACGACCGGAAATGTGGCTCTTTTGGTGTACCTCACTTTCACCGCTCGGAGCCCCGAAAGTCCTGGGTGCAGGAAATCCAAAGACGGCATTGTGATGGGAACAACCCATACTTATTGGCATCCTTTCGGCACATATGAACGATGCCGCCAAGCACATATACTCATGCAAGAGTTTCGGGGATTTGAGGCTTTGCTTAAAGACCAATACAATGGTCCTGCATACTACAGCTTTATTGCTGGCGATTTCAACACCGACCCCGAATTTCCTCCTTACCAGTTTCTAACCAACTCGCCAACGTTTCTGGATCCACAACTGTGCCGGACGGTATGCTTTGCACGTGACCATAACTTCGATGCGCCTGCATACAACGCCAAGATGGCTCCAAAAGTCTACAATGCTTCAAACGCAGCTCTTGAAGATTTCAACCGGTTAAGTGAATGGCGTCGAAACAATTCAACTAGTGCTGTGTCGTTGTACCTGATGGGGTATATGCAGGTTCACCCGGAGAACACTCAGCCTGAAAATGGAGAGCCACTCTTCTCCAACTGGTGTGATGATTTCGTGGCTTTACTCGATTACATTTTTGTGATTTGTGATGAGCCAATTCGGAATCGGGACCAATTGACTTCCCAATCGGGAATCAAGCTTTTGGAGTTGCTCCGTATGCCGGACCCTTCCGAAATGGGGCTTGGGCTTCCGCAACCCAAAACTTATCCCTCCGACCATCTCTGTATGATGGCAAAGGTGGAGTTGATCTAATGACTAAAGTGAACAACAAAACGACATTGAACAACAAAACGACAGTGAACAACAAAAGGCCAGTGAACAACAAAACGACAGTGAAACAGTGAACCATTCCATTTTGGGATTATGTGCAGGACCAGCACTTCCCCCCCAAAAAAAGTCCTTGGATGGTCTTATTCTAACAATGCATACATTTTCAATTGTTAACCAATAAGAAACTCAAGTGAATGAAGAGTTGATAAGAAAATGTCTACAGGGAATTGCGGGAGAATGGCGGGGGATTGGCGGGAGATTGAAGTGATGATACACTGGGAGTGTATACAACGAAAAATCGATATTGCAAAAACGGCAATTGAATTGAGAATAAATAAACTTGGAGTGGGAAACTCAAAGTAAAAGACTTTGGCAGTCTAAAGACATTGTGGCGAAGTTCAATTGCTAACCACACAAGAACTGATTCATCTTCTCTTTTAAAGGTTTCGTTTCGGTCACCATCATGAATAACAAACTCATCACTGCTTCATGAAGTGAAGGTTTTTGGCCTTTGAACCCTAAGATACTCTGGTCGTGCCAAGTTCATAAACTGACTCTTGACCTGCCATAGTAGCCCTGGCATCCTGCACAATAGTACCTTATAGAACCAGAATAAACCCCAAGCAAAAGATTGAAGAAATCAAGAAATCAAGAAATCAAGAAATCAAACTCCAATAGACTGAGAAAGTCACTGACGAGTTCAAGTCACGAGGACATGTTCCTGCACATTTCCAGCTCGACCTCCCAGAAAATCCCAAGTCAATTTACTTCTTCAAGTCAATTCATCTCTTCTTGATGATACCATCTCACATTTGGCGTTCTGCTGGAAAATGGAAATGCATTCCTGGAAATGTCCATCTCACATAAGCTTAGGTCTCATGAATGCTGAAGCTATTGCGTCATTGGCTCGTCACACTTGAAAAGAGCCAGAACGTCCTTAGACTGGCCACCAATAGGATTCAAGATCTATGCTTTAAATGGAATAAACCCATATCATCATAATCATAGATCAGCATGCCTCCTCAGTTGGTGTCAAGTAACCCACTAGTTCATCATTAAAACCAGTAGTTGCCAATCAATCGAAATGAGATGTCCAAGTATCAGATGACCAATTGTATCAGATGTCCAAGTATCAGTTGGCCAGTAAACATAAAGTTCTTCTTGGTATACACCAATCACGTCGTAGGACTGGCATGTGATCTCCAGAATATTCTCCGGATATTCCCCGGATACTCTCCGGATATTCCCGGATATTCCCGGATATTCCCCGGATATTCCCCGGTTTTGTTAAATCAAGCTTGGTTAACAACCGAATTTCTCTTGATTCCAACTGTTCTCTTCAAGTACCCACATTATCAAGTTTCAAATGTCCAACAGTTTTTTGTAAAACCAGTGAGACCGTCTTTGACCCATAAACTTGGAAGTTGGAGATATCTCTGCCCAGGGGCATATGTTGAAATCCACTCGCTTGCAAGAGACCATCGAATCAAGACACCAATAAAGTTAAGAACCAGGTAATCGAATTGAAACAAGTGGTCAGTCAGTATGACCCAACGATATCAGTTTAGGACCTCAACATGGTCTGGATCAAATCCTCAAGCGAGCCGTAGTCCTTGCGGTTGATGAGATCGAATTCGTTACTGAAAAGAACGTAATGCTTCAAACTGGTATTGAGGTGGCTCTGCAAGCCCAACTCGGAGATCTCATGGAAATGGTGGCAGTAGATATGAGCGTAGATGCGTAAGAGCCGCTTGAAGATGGTCTTGACCAAATTAGGGAACTGCTGGGGGAAAGGGGCGCCGATCTTGGACGGGAATATGTTATCGTTGTCGAAGAAATTCTGGATCCAGTTCATAAGGTTCTCCACGTACTCGCATGCAGGAAGCGACACGGGTTTCTTCATGGCTCCTCCGCTGCCCGAAGCCGTCGTGTCCTGCCACAAGTATTCATACTCTTCGGTTGCAATCATCCGGGGACACGTTTGCGGCAGGCAAAACTCCGTGATGGTGCCGTATAACATATTGATCTGGTTGTAGAAATCCACCACGTGCACGGCCAACCACTCGTTGATATCCTCGCCCTTGGGGAGTTTCACTGCATCGATCAACGCGTTATCGGACCCCAACGTCTGCTCCGCATAGCTCCGGATATCTTTGTGGGAGGTGACGCTCTGCAAATTGCCGTTCTTATGGATGGTGGGGTAAATTTCCGGGCTCTGGCTTTGAGGCACTTGCTTTTCGGGGGAGAAAAGCTGGTCCTTGGGTAAAGGAGGAAACGCCAGCGCCGCCACGTTTTGCGGCGA
This sequence comes from Metschnikowia hamakuensis, assembly GCA_002370815.1. Taxonomy (NCBI): domain Eukaryota; kingdom Fungi; phylum Ascomycota; class Pichiomycetes; order Serinales; family Metschnikowiaceae; genus Metschnikowia; species Metschnikowia hamakuensis. The sequence continues at coordinate 20,308 of NKZZ01001395.1, forward strand.
CGACACCGTGGCGCCAGGCTTCATCTTAAACCCACGTGTGGTGCGCAAGCTGTGGGTATTGAAGTTTTGAAAGAAGGACATCGCCGTGGGTTGGGGTTGCTGTGGACGCGTGGAGAAGAAGGAATGGTGGAGCTCTTTGATGTTTACAAAATTCCGCATCGGGTCAAATTGTAGTGTTCCTGCAGGCAGTCGCACCCGGTTCCTCCCTCAAGGGTCCTTTCCCATCACTCCACTCTCCACTCTCCACTCCACTCTCCACCCTCCACTCCACTCTCTCCATTAGTCTCTGATCTGTGATTTGTATCTCCAAAAAAAAAAAACAGTCCAAGTTGTATGTCTGTATAATTTGGACAACAGACCTGCATATAACCCGGCTTCAATGCGTTAGATTCTTCAAAGTTCCCAATCATTTCAGAGTAGACTTTGAAATCAAGACGTTTCAGATATTCAACCATTATTTCCAGAACTTTCCCTCCAGGAACTTCTCTTTTTGGTCTTTCCTTTTTGGAACTTCATCGGAACTTCATCGGAACTTCATCGGAATTTTCTTTCTGACCCATTGTCTGATTTCGTGATCTATCTCTCCTCTCCTGAAGAGTCCCCGAACTCGCTTTTTAATATCCTCATGTCGTAGGCTTTAGACTTGATGGAAATCCGCTCACTCTTCTTTTGCAGGGCCATGTATTTCCTGCATGCCGCGGCCCGGTGGGGTTTCATGTCACATTCCTTCATCACATTCAACGTGTTAAACTCGTAGAGAATGGCGTTTTGGAATTTTCGGAGCACCAACTCCAATACTTCTTGACGATCCGGTTCCAGCAGGTTATCCAAAGGTGTTCCAAAAATAGCAACGGTCCGGAGACTGGTGGCATAGTTGATGCGGAAAAGACGCCGGCCGAAATAGGAAAAAACAAACGGGTACTTGAACTCCATATTGATCAAAAAAGATGTCATGAGATACTGAAGCTTCTCGAAAAGGTCTTCGGCCATCACCGAGGAACTGGGGCTCCAGTATTCGAAATCGAGTCTGATCTCCCTCAAATACTGCAAATTCTCCACGTGTTTCATATCGTCCAAGATGGGATTGAACAATCCACACTTGAGGATGAGCAGCTGCTCGAAGTTTGAAACTTCCGGCGATTCCGAAAGAGTATACATGAGCTCGGGCCAGATCATCGAGTCCCGGAGCAGGCCGGCAAACATGCGGAAGAACTCGGAGTCTTGCGCCCTTTTGTTTCCGTTCACCGATAACGTCACCGATAACTGGAGTTAGTAGACTTCGGGAATAGGAATTGAAAAAAACATACCTTTATGGAAGAATCTGGAACCACAAAGCTGGATTGTGGTACTGGAGGACATTCGCCTTTGACTTGGTCTTCAAGGTCACTTTTTTGGGAATACTCGGTTTCGAGGTCACTTTCGTCTTTGAAAACCTTTTCTTGGGATTCGGCCTTAGAATCAATGGCCTGGGGAAAAAGAACATCGCCTTTGACTTGGGTTTCAAGGTCACTTTTTTGTGAATATTCGGTTTCAAGGTCACTTTCCTGCTTCTCACCAAAAACTTCAAACACTTCTTCTTCTTCTTTCTTGAGGACAATTCCTGGACTTTGAAGACTCGAATACACTTGGTCAAGGTCAAGATTTCGTCCCGATCCCTGAGCTGGTTTCAACCGCTTCTTGGCTCCTTTGGACTCTGCTTCAGAATCGGTATCGGAACTTTCAATTAAAGAACCTGAGACTTCTGGATCTCTTGTGAGCCCAGGCTGAAGGTCCATTTCTGGAGGTCTGAAGTAGTCAATTCGAACACTCGACTTCTCCACACTGTAAGCGTCATCCTCTGCAATTGGATCAATTCCGAAATCATCAACTTCAATGGTTTCAACTCCAGTCTCAACTCCAGTCTCAACTTCAATGGTCTCAACTTCAATGGTTTCGACTGGAGTACTTGGGATACCGATATTGATAACCTTTTCCTTTTGACAACCCGGACTTCCTTGAGCCAGCTCTTCCCCAACATTGTAGATAACCTCCATAACATCATGACCATATTTAACGCCGTCATTTCCTTCTTTTTCCCCGGAACTTTTTGATGTCTCCAGTTCACTTTGGCTATCGTCAAGAAATAGAGGTGAGCTCTTTGGAATCTCGTCATCCACCAGATCCCCTGTTAGCTCCTCCTCCTTAGGTTTCTTAGGCTCCTTAGGTTTCTTAGGCTCCTTAGGTTTCTTAGGCTCGTTGGGCTCCTTGGGCTCGTTTGGAGGGTTCACTGGACTTGGAGCTTCCTTTTTCAACCCCACATTTGGTCTTAGTATAACGGAATACTCGAGGCCGAAAACTTCCGGGCCGTGCTGTAAAAGAAGCTTGTTGGCCATGGCGGGGAGAGTGCGGATTGCAGCCATTTATATAGTGCATGCGGCAGAAGCTGAAACCAGGTTTGAAACATGAAACACGGAGCTGCATGAACATGAAGCTGCATGAAGTACACAAAGACAAGTTAAAGCTGCATGATGCAGGAATAAGAGCTGAAACAGCACTGCACCTGATCCTTGGGATGGGCTGGAACAGGAATTGCAGCCTTGAGTTTCCGTGTCACGTGCACACCCACGTGCACACCATCGCCTTCCCCTGCTCACGTGACGTTCCCACCACCTGCTCACGTGCACACGTGATTCTCCATACAAGTCCACACGACATTCCCCCAAACCAACATGAGCTTGATCCGAAGCGGAGTCGGGCCTCGGCTTATAGTGAGCTGTCTGTCGTCGCATCTCACCAAAGAGAGTCTCCTTGGGCTCCTGCAGAAAACACAGCTCTTGTGTGTCTACAAGCGCCTCTTTAAGCTCCGCCACTTCCTTGCCGACTCCAGTACACAGTACACCAGCTACTGCAACCTTCTCCGGCGCAAATTCCAATACTCGGACATCCAGTTACGGCGCCGCAAGTTCTTGGGCCTTACGGACGACATTTCCCCGGACCTCCTCGCTCTCCGATTGGCCAATACATATGCATTCGTCTTCAATGCCCTGTGTGCCGCCCACATCCCATCCGAAACGGTATTTTTTTACGAGGATGTGAAACAGCAGACGCAGGAACGAATCGAGACCAATGTGGTCCATACACTCCTTCGGATGGAGCAGGAGTGTCCTGCCGAAATCAAGTATGACCGTCTGCTCAAATGGGTGGACGAGACAAGGGACTTTTTGAAAAGGGCAGGTGATGGCGAGGGGATGACTAAAGAAACAAAACGATTTGGGGCTCTGAAAAGACTCAATTTCGTTGGTTTTTTTCAATCCGAACTCACGCTTATGTGTGCCAATGAATCTAACCAAATGTGTCTATGATATATGGGTTGGATTTTTGAGGAAATGGGACAGAAATGGTCAAAATTGACCAGAATTGGTGAAAATGGATATAGAAGTACCAGAATTGGTGAAAAAATGGTCAGAAAAGATGAAAAAATGGTCAGAAATGGTGAAAAAATGGTGAAATGGCCAAAACGTGGTCTGGAAGTGGTCTGAAATGGTCTGAAATGGAGACTTAAGGTTAGAAACGGCTCTAAATCAAATGGGATTGTTGGTATTGGTTGGAAAAGGCTGAAATATGGTGATAATATGGCCAGAAATGGGGCTACTGCTTTGAGGAATGATCGAAAATTATGAGAAACCGTTTCAAAATCGGCTGGAAAGGTCATCTAGTGATTCTGAATGGTCCGAAGTGGTTTAAAGTGGTTTAAAGTGATTATAAATGGTCAGAAATGGTTCGAAAGTGGCTTGAAATGGTGGAAATACGTTCAGGAAAAACCCAAATCAGGTGAATTCTTGTGGAACCTTGAAAATGGTCAATTTACGCTTGGAAATTAAACTGTGATTTTTTCTCCAGAAACCAGTGGTGAACATTCCATTGGAATTTGCATGGGGGATTATCTTACATTATCCAGACCAGTACACCCAGACCAGTACACCCGAAGATAAACCAGTACATCCAAGTCTTAGCAAATGTGCTAATTTTGAAAATACATTTGGGGGGTTCAGATCAAGCCAGAAGGCTAAAGGGTATGGCCCTAGCATGGAGGGTATGGCCCTGTGTGCAGGACACGCGTGATAACGGGACAAAATTCCATTAAACACGAACTTATCGAGCCAGTGAGAGGCTGTGGGGCCAATGGACGTTGCTGATGTTGATAACGTCTTGAAACGGTCCTTAAAAACAAACCATCGGGCCGCGTGACTTGGAGAACTGGGCCTCAGGGCACTAAAAACCCCCAGCAGAGACGCAGAGCCATTTGTGAGTTCAAAAAGGGGCAGAGCATGGTCTTTGGGTATGTTTGAGATACTCAGAACTACCAAGAATACTGGGAAAAAAACCACAAATTCATGTAAACTTCCACTTGAAAGATGTTATCCTGCATATAGCGTGATACCCCCATACATATTTTCCTGTATACAATGCCACCAATTCCATGACATGATGATCAAAGGTTTTACTGGTTAAACCAAATACCGTTTCTTTTCGATTCTATTCTCATTTCATTCTTTAATTATTTGTTAATAACTGTTAATAATGGGGTGGGGGCTTTCTTCTGTTGAATTGGCCTATGTGCAGGATACACGGCCTATGTGCAGGTCCGCTTGGGGTCTCTATTTCGGGCCCCACCAATGACCACTTAAAGCCAAACTTGGATGGCTACTAGCTACCATGTATTAGATACATCAAACCAACTTTCAGCCAATTCCATCAAGTGTGTGTCCAGAAACCTGGACTTTTTCTAGGCCACTGCTGCGTGTACTGCATCTAGCCCATCGTCTCTCTCCTTCATCTCCACCTTTAATTCATCCAAGATGAACACAACATCTTTAAAAGACCCTTGGACCTGTATCACCAAAGCCAATCACCACAAAAAAAAATCAAAAATCAGAGAGTATGGTGTTTTTGGGAGTCTAGTCATGGTTGTTCCTGCATAGAGTGCGCACTCAGGTCAGTTCCCACCAATTTTTCCCCACATAAAGCCAATTCCCTAACCAGTCATTTCCACAAGACAATTCCACACAAAATGGCGTGGCTTCCCTTTTCTTCCAATAAACAAAATCCAAGCGCAAGTCCAAGTCCAAGTCCCAGTCCTGCACTTGAGCAACGGTCCCACCAGCCGCTTGGAATCATCCAGGAAGGCGAGTCCGACATTGCTCACACGTTGGACCAGATCACCATGGGGGAACAGGCCAGCATCAAGGCGTTGGCGGGAGAAAACGTGGCCAAGACCAACGAATCGGTCCGGGAGTTCGTGCACAGTCGAGACGGCCAAATGTTCATCATCGACGGCGAAAAGTACGCCCTGAAAAGTATCATCTGTACCAACGACCGGGGGGGACACAAGACGTGCTTGAAGTTGGGTTATAATCTGATTGAGTTATTCAAGCAGATGCAGAGACTCGAGTATTTTTGCTCCTTGCCAAACGATATCAACGCCACATACTTTGAGTGTCGGAAGATCACTTAGTCAATCTAGACATCTCTAGACGTCTCCAGACATTCTTGTAATTTTGATCATTTGAATTATTTCGAGTCATTCCGAGTTATTCGAGTTATTCGAGTTATTCCGAGTCACTCCGAGTCATTCCGAGTTATTCCGAGTTATTCCCAGTTATTCCCAGTTATTCCCAGTTATTCCCAGTTATTCCCAGTTATTCCCAGTTATTTCGAGTTATTTCGAGTTATTCGGGTCATTAGACATTCCTGTCATTCCTGTCATTTTGATCATTTTGATGATTCGTATCATTTGATCATTCGGGTGTCCAGTCGGTCAAGTGTCTTTTTCAAGAGAGCATGTTCCTGGTGTTTAGGATAACTGGCCCATGGTTTCTTCTGGAATGGTGATTGGAGATTGATCGTGGGTCCACGGAGAATAATTCCAGCTTGGTTATCACGGCTGAATTGTCCATGGGACGTGGAGTAGCTAAGGTTCCTAGATGAAATAAAAATCATATCATTGGTAATAATAAAGGTATTTAATTCACTCGAAGATTAGCTGTACTGGATGATTTTTTCTGTAACACCTAATAAGTTGAATCAAATGGTTGATTTGAAAGAAATCGATTCCTTGATTAGATTAGTATAATATTGGATTTCGAACTGGAGAAAGACCAAAACAGTATTGACAAGAAAACTCAATATGAAGAAAGATATCTCAATATGAAGAAAGATAACTCAATATGAAGAAAGATAGCGCAATATGAAGATCGTAAATTTCAAAAAAAAAAGATATGTGTATAAATAAATAATCACATTATAAAACATAAAGGAGCTCTTTTTTCTTTTTTCGCCATGATTTGTGTTAGTCTCGGCACTGGGAAATTTAGTTAATAGTAAAAAAGTCGCGGGGGGGAGGGGCCTTTATATATTAGTGAGGCTTTTGTTTTCGCAGCCATGCAAGCCCCTGAACGCTGTGCATTTGTGTCAGAGAGTTCGCACTCTGCAAACTATAAGAGGAGGACATTCCCCCTCAATATTTATACCGCCTTTTTTTTATAAATGTCACTGACTCGTGCTGCTGCTGATTCTTTGCCAATTTCATGGCCCAAGAAGCAAACTCAGGGACTCTCTGTATTTGCTGCAGACATACAAGTTCACCGCCAGAAATGAAAGGCGTCAGAGCAGATGCCGGGGATCAAATGGCTTCATAGCAAAAGTGAAGATACGGCAGAAGTGAAGATACAGCAGAAGTGAAGATATGATACAAAATATAGAATCATATCAATTGTATCTATATTACTTCAAAGTGGGAAATAGTGATCTGGAGCTATAACACAAGAATACTCTTGACTACTAGACCATGCAGGCCATCCTTCATCCATGCTTACTCGAGCAGTTCTTACTCTTCAAAGGGGAAACTTTCTTTTTGATCCAAAATATTTGACGATTTGAATGTGGATTGACTTCACTTTAAGATCTATCGTTCTGCATTTAGTGTACCGTTCTTATCATAATTGATTGGACAGCATTCTTGGAGTCTGGTGATTTGGTGTGGGTGTATAAATAGCGAGACTCGTGCATCTCAATACAGGATCCTGGACCAGCCCACCGTTCATCCCACCGTTACCAATGAGCAGTTTAGCCAGACTCAAACAAGAACCTTCTTCTCTCTTCTCTCATCTCCTTCCTTCGATTTCTTGGAAATATTCCAAGATCGAGAAAGACAGAGAGAGATATTTACAGATTGGCATAGAGATGGTTTTGGACGGAGATGGAGATATGGAAAATTAGAGGGGATAGACATTTAAAGATGGATCTGGATAAGAATTGGGGAAAAGAGAGAGATGGAAATAGAGAGAGATATACAGATAGAGAGATACAGATAGAGATACAGATAGAGAGAGATAGAGATGGAGATGGAGATAAAGAAAGAGATGGAGATACATGGAGATATGGAATAAGAGATTACAGATTTAGACAGATGGAGATTGAGAGAGAGACATATCCAGAAAGAGAGACAGAGAAAGACAGAGAAAGACAGACATTTTCAGAAAGAGAGAGAGAGAGAGAGAGAAAGACAGACATTTCCAGAAAGAGAGAGAGAGAGATAGTCATTTGAAGATTTAATGATGGAAAGCACAGCCTACCACCAAGAAACCAGCGGCCATTATGCGTTCCACTTCACCAACAAAGCGCTCCTTCGGAGCTAGCAGAAGTTCATCTCCAATCAAAAGCTCCCATTCTCCTTTGAAGGTCACCAAGTTGAATAGCAGGCCAGTGCAAAGCCAAGTTCAAAGCAAGAAAGCCCCTTTGAGCTCGAACTTTAGACCTGCTCTAATGTCGGGAGAAAGGACACCCCCAAGTCTTTGCTCAATCCAAGGCCAGTCGATTTAAAGTCATTTGATTTGAAGTCAGTTGATCAAAGTCAGTTGATCAAAGTCAGTTGATTTAAAGTCAGCTGATTTAAAGTCAGTTGATTCAAAGTCAGCTGATTTAAAGTCAGCTGATTTAAAGTCAGTTGATTCAAAGTCAGCTGATTTAAAGTCAGTTGATTTGAAGCCTTTATTTGAAATAAAGTCCACGCTTGATATGGATTCTTCGAAACTATCCCCTAGAGATAGAGATACTTCAATATGGAGAGAGAGAGATGGAGAAGGAAATAGAGATGGACAGATATAGACCTTCAAAGACCGAGAGATGGATATTTGGAGAGAGAGAGGGAGAGAGAGATGGAGATGGAGAAATAAAGATGGAGAAATAAAGATGGAGATTGAGATGGAGATGGAGATGGAGATGGAGATGGACTTCTTTAAAAAAGAGTGATATTTAGAGAGAGAGAGAGGTGAGAAGTTGCAGTTGTAAGAAAACCAAAAGAACTGTGTTAGTATCTGTAATATAGGGCCAGACACTTACTAGTCAAAGTACTAGTAGTGAATACTAAGAAAGAAATGGTACTTTTCCTAACCCTTCATTACATTCAACATTATTTCCTTAAGCTACTTTAGGTTTGGCATTACCAGATTTTTTTAATGATAAAAAAATTTATACAAAAGTTATTAGTGGTAAATTATGGTTCTTACCCAACTGAGATATAAGTTTATTTCCTATATAACTTAATGGTAAAGTATTTATAGATATAGATGGAGAGACTAATGTATTTTGAGATGGAGAGAGAGAGAGACTAATGTATTTTGAGATGGAGAGAGAGAGAGACTAATGTATTTTGAGATACAGATGGAGAGAGAGAGAGAAATGAAAAATTAAAGAGGGTTTAGAGTTTCAGATTGACACCTACAAAGAGACTGATGTATTTATAGATGGACATAAATATATAGAGATGGAGAGGGAGATAGAGATTTAGAGAGAGAGAAGGAAGAGATGGAGAGGGAAATATATAGACATTCTAAAATATAGATACAGATACAGATACAGATAGAGATGGAGATGGAGAGAAAGGTAGAGATGGAGAAGAAAATAGAGAAAGGTAGAGATGGAGAAGGAAAATCTAGAGAGAAGAGATGTATTTAGAAATAGAGATGGAGATGGAGAGAGAAGATGAGAATTAGAGTTGCTGGGCCGTAGAGATGGAGATGGAGAGAGATGGAGATGGAGATGGAGAGAGATAAAGATTTAGAGAGAGGGAGAGGGAGAGAGGGAGAGAGAGAGAGACGGAGAGAGAAAAGATTAAAGAGGGTTTAGAAATGGTGATGGGCTTCTCTAGAGAGAAAGAGTGATATCTAGAGAGGGAGAGAGAGGTAGAGATGGAGAAAGAGATACAGAGATCTAGATTTAAAAAGAGTTAGAAAAGTATAGAGATGGAGATAAATATATTTATAGAAGGAGATGGAGATAAATATATAGAGAAGGAAGAGATAGAGACTAATGTATTTAGAGATGGAGATATAGATATAGATGGAGATGTATATATCTATAAATAGAGAGATATATATATATAGAGATATAGAAATATATATACATAGAGAGATATAGAAATATCTAGAGAGAAGAGATGGAGAAGGAAATAGAGAGAGAGAGAGAGATACTGTAGTATAGAGAGAGAGAGATGGAAAATTTAGAGAGAGAGATGGAAAATTTAGAGAGAGAGATGGAAAATTTAGAGAGAAGAGATGTATTTAAAAATAGAGATAGAGAAGGAAGAGAGTAGTTGAGAATTAGAATGGAACATTATTCGGGAAATAATGAGTCTCTTGAATGATATTACAGTATACAGTATCTTTTAATAATTAAGGACTTCCGATTCAGTTGTAATGGCTTAAAATCATGTCCAATGGCTCGTAACCGTGGACAGTGCTCGTAACCGTGTATAGTACTTGTAACCGTGTACAGTCATTTCCCACAAGTATAAAAAACAATTACATCGATTTTATCAGATCATAATTCAAACACCATGAAAATTTCGTTTTTATTATATAGTACTAGGAAAACGTCAAAAGAAAATATTATTTATACTGTCTCAGCAGAACTTACCATGGACACTCCATTGAACTAAGCTTATACTTTTACTGCTACGGCCCCAAAAATTTATCAAAATACCTATTTATGTCATTTTCATTTCGCCTGTTTGGAGATGGAGAGAGAGATATAGAGAGAGATGGAGAGGGGTGGAGACTGTAGAGTACAGAATTGAGATTTAGAGATGGAGAGGGATGGAGAGATGGAGATGGAGAGAGATACAGTTAAAGTATAGTTATAGGTGAATCTAGAAAAGAGAGAGAGAGATAATGATCTTATGATAGACCTTTAAAGATATAGAGAGAGAAGGAGATGAAGGTGGACAGAGATATGAAATCAAAGAGGTTCTAGAAATTCAAAGGTATAGAGAGAGAGATTGTCATTTGAAGATTTAATGGTGGATATATTTGGAGATAGAGATACTTCAATATGGAGAGAGAGAGAGCTAGAATTTTAGAGATGGACAGATATAGACCTTCAAAGACCGAGAGATGGATATTTGGAGAGAGATCGAAGAGATGGAGATGGGCTTCTCTAGAGAAAAAGAGTGATATTTATTCAGAGAGAAAGAGAGATAAATATATTTCAGATTGACATCTACAAAGAGACTGATGGATTTAGAAATAGAGATGGAGATAGAGATGGAGATATATAGATATAGATATAGATGGAGATATAGATATAGATATAGATGGAGATGGAAATGTAGATATAGATATAGATATAGATATAGATGGAGATATAGATGGAGATATAGATGGAGATGGTTCGAAGCCGAAATATAAGCGAGGCCTTGGAGGCGGAAGGAGGGAATCAATAGCCAAAAGAGAAACCTTAGAAAAAGAAGCCGAGCACCAAGCCGAGCGTCGTGCCAACCACTCCGGTAAAGAGGTTTCCGGCACCGGCCTCGGCAGGCACATAGTTGTTGCGGGATGAGTTCAGCAGGCCCACCAGGACGGCCTTTTCAACCTTGGTGCTTTTGGGCTCCTTGGCGCTTTTCGCCTCCTTCACGCCCGACCCGACTTTTTTGGACACACCATTATCCAAGAGAACGGAATCCGAGCCCAGGTCCTCGGATCCAGTCTCGGCCTCGGCCTCGGTCTCGGACAAACCAGATCTCGACTCCTCGGAACTCTCAGAACCTTCTTCCTTATCCACCACATCATTAGACTCTTCTCCCGCATTCAAAGACTCTTCTCCTGCATTCAGAGACTCTTCTCCCGCATTCAAAGACTTATCGGAATCCTCCGTCTCAACCACAGATTCCAATTCCCTCTCCAACTCCAGCTCGCCATTGGTTTCGTGACCATTCTCCTGCACCTCCCCAGCATTCTCCGACGGCGAATTATTATTCAGGTACCCAAACAACTCCTGGTACTGCTCCTTGGTAGCAATGTTAATGTTGGCACAGGCAAACCTGGTGGAATCCTGGTTATGGAGCACCAACGACCGGCCCACAATGTACGCCTCCGACCGTGGGTTCAAGGCCAAGTATGGATCGGTATACTCGGCCTGGTAGCACGTGGCATTGATCCACCCGTGTTTGCCCGACAAGTCACCCACCTGGCAAAACGAGTCGTCGCCTACACGAGGACATTTCTGGAGCCCTTTAAACGGGTCAAACGCTGCTCCGGCCGCATCACAGTCGTCTGTGTTTTTGATCTGTTTCTCATGGATATGGTAGTAAAACGGGCCTCCAGTTTGGGGCAACCCCGTGATGTCCATGTGCACCTTGACCGGGCCACCTCTGCGGCTGGTGAAAAACACATAGCCCTTGGTGAAAAGATTGGGGCCTGCTTGGGGGAAATCGGCCACTGCAATCATGTTCCGAGGATTCAGTTTGGCCTGTGGCGCCTGATCTGCTACTGCCAAGCCTGCAGCCAAAAGAATATGAAGGAGTTTCATTATTTTGTTTCCAAGAAACTGATGGCCAGAAACTGATGGGATGGGGGGCCAAAAATGGGATGGGGAAATGCCAAAAAAGGGAAATGCCAAAAAAGGGAAATGCCAAAAAAGGGAAATGCCAAAAAAGGGAAATGCCAAAAAAGGGAAATGCCAAAAAAGGGAATAGACCAAAAAAAAGGATGAAAAGGTGGGAGGAGGATTGGGACAAGACGGGGAATATCTGGGGTATTTATGGTGGTGCGCGGAATGGGTGCAAAATGCTGCTGTGGAGGTGCAAACACCTGTGCAGGACTGCACGCTCGGCCACGAACACACCATGCCGTTGTCCTTTACTTTTGTGGTGCACGAGCCTCTTGGTTTTTGGCTTTTGGGTATTGGCTTTTGGGTATTGGTTCTTTTTGTTTGAGTCTCTTTTGCTCTGGAAGTCGCTTTGAGTCAGTGCTGGTGGCTGCTTGTGTGCAGGATCAAAGCTTATGTCCATACTTAATCTCTACCATATTGAGCACCCCACACATTAATATTGCACACATGGATGATTAGACCAGGTAAATTCTTAAACTATTTGAAGATTAATAGTCCGAGTCTAATCTCTCGCTGATCATTGGTCCGGTGTAGAACATGGAGTACCACTTGGTGTTCTTCAAAATAGAGCACGACCTGGCCGACAAATACGAACTGGGGATGTTTTGTCTCGAGCACTTGCCCATGGGATCTTCTTGAGTGGATATTGAAAAAGTTCAAATCCTAGTGAAAAGTGAATTAGGACCACTTAGCCCATGAGGTCTGCATATGCTTCATACCAATGGGGTTTTTCACCAGAACTTTTGGAAAGTCCATATTGTGATGCGTTTGGTTTGTTTTGGTTTGGTTTGGTTGTTTTGGTTTGTTTTTCGTGTTTTTCGTGTTTGAAATGGAATGTTAAAGATGGCACTTGGCTCTTTGAAGATTGGTGGCAGAATAAATACAAAGGGTAAGCCGCCCCTTCCTGCCCTGCAAGTTGTTCTCAGCAAGGAGTTATCTATGTCCTAAGGGATTTCTTTGAAAACTTCTTTCGACTAGTGGAAATTTTGGATCAGAAGCTCGGGTTCAACATCAGTCAGTACCAGTATCAGTACCAGTAGGAGTACCAGTACCAGTAGGAGTACCAGCTCCAGTAGTCAGTGCCATTCAAAGACTGTGCTTTTTTCTTCTTACGCTCTCTTTTAGGGTTGTTCCCTCTTAACAAGCTGGAGACCAAGAATCCTTCTCGGGCTTTGTTTTTGGGGTGACTTTTCGGGTACTTTTCTTCTCCTCCATTTAAAGCTATTGGTACCTTCTCCTCCATTTAAAGCTATTGGTACCTTCTCCTCCATTTAAAGCTATTGGTACCTTCTCCTCCATTTAAAGCTATTGGTACCTTCTCTTCTTCCGAGGACTTGAGTGAATAAAAATTTTCTTCTGGGGACTTGGGTGAATGATTACTTCAACAACTCTGTGCTCTTCCTCGTTGTGATCTTCACCCAATGCAATAGGACTTGTTTCAGGGGTTGGTGTTGAAAGAGAAATCGAATCGGGAGGTTTGTGTTCACGTTCTTCGCTGGGAAGATTCTTTTCTGATTTATCAGGTTATTTTTTTGGCAGATTATAAGCCTCAGTAGTAATACCTGTAGTACCTGTAGTACCTGTAGTACCTGTAGTACCTGTAGTACCTGTAGTACCTGTAGTACCTGTAGTTCCAGTAGTACCTGTAGTACCTGTAGTACCTGTAGTAGCTTTGTTGTTGAGCATGGTGGATATGGATGGGTAAGACCAAAGGCTCGGTTGAGAAAACCCCCTCGTCAACAAGGCATTGCAATTTTTTGAATAGTCTTCTTTCAACGTATACTAAAAAATAATTGATTAGTGTTTTGGTGATTTTTTAGTGCTCAGAATAGAGGCTGATTATTGGAGTAGTTGGGCATTTTTTTGGAGTGCGGATGGTCTTTTTATAGGCAAATTCGTGAGGGATTTTCCGTGGCTGCAAATCGCGCCCCGCACTCGCGCCACCCTCAAAAAATATAAATACACCCGTTCCCCCCCCCCCCTCAACGCTTTTTTACAGCTTTTACATCTTTTTTACAGCGTTTACATCTTTTTTACAGCTTTTTTTCAGCTTTTTTTTGGGCCTACTCAGGATCTTCTGAAAACAGGATCTTCTGAAACTCCAAGAAAGAAATGCTAAACCAAAAATAGCTCCTTCCCAATCCGCATGTTCAATACGAATCCGTTGACTGGCCATGATCGAAGAAAGGTCGAGACCTCCATACCCTCCATAGCTTTCATAGCGTTCATGGAAATCATCTTTTGGAGGATTCTCTACTGCTCCAAGTTCCACTACCAAGTCGTGTGTTTATAAGAACTAGCGAGCCCAAGGAACCTGTTCAAAACATTTCCTTTGTTGTCAATGAAGTCATGATGGCTGGGCGTCAAAGATTTTGAGTCCGTGTTGTTGCTTGATTTGTTTTGCTGGGACAAATTACTCAATGAGAAACTCCAGAAACTTCAAGGAGTTCGTTTGAATCATTTTGACTTTTGAATTGGACCAAGGGTGAAGGGTGAAGAATTGGCGAGATGCTTTTTCAAAGTCATCCCAGTTTCACTGAAGTGGCATGGTTGCGAGAGATTGTACGAGACTTTTCCGCAAGCAAAGAAAGAGTCTTTGAGATTCTTTGGAGCATGTCGATCGTCAGAAGGTACGACTCGTGGCAATTTTGTTTGTTGGATGATTTTGGTAATGAAATCAGACATCCGTACACCCCAGCAATGTGCCATCTCTGCATCTTTATCCCCCCATTCGAGCGCAAATTGTCTTGATTCTTCCTGATATCCCTTGAAACAAATTCTTTTGACATGTGCTTAGCATTTATCTGCACACTTAGGGGCCGAACACTGGTTTGTTTCGTTCCACCTGTTTCTGAAGAAATAACTTTACCCCTTTTCTTCTTGAAACTGGGCTCATTGTCTCTTCAATTTGACCAATTATACACTCTTCAGACGACAGTGTATACACCTTGCCGTGACTGTATGCAAGATCCCGAGGAAACAAGAGGCCTAGGCCTACAGGGAAGAAGCTCCGGAAAAAAGAGAATACAAGGAGGACGTTTCGCTCATTAGGTTTACAATATAAACCCAGTGCAGTTTGAAGAGGGTTAATTCTAGTTCAGTTTCTCTTCAATTGGTGTGACAACTTTGATATAGTCGAACAAGTGTCCAACCGGAAGTTTAAGAAAGAAACAAGAGCTAAGTTTAACTTCCCTACTTAACAGAATTCTTACTTTCCATCGAGACCAACGAGACCAATGTGCCGGATTATGAAGCTGTTTGAAAATGCGCAACAGATTGACCTGAACAACGCACTCTCGGTTGCAGAAGCACCAGAAAGGATTCATGAACAAGAAAGTCTTCCTCTAGCAGACAGAACGGGCAGAAGACCAAAACGATTGGCACCTCAAAGATTTGAAGATAACTGGCTTTTTTTTCTGTTTTTTTTTTTTTTGAAAAAAAAAAGCTTGTCGAGTTCTGGTCCAGTCGACTTTATACTTTTATTCGGATGAGCGTGGCACGACTAACAAATTCTCAGGAAACGTATGAAGATTCCAACTTTTTTCTTCTCACGTGCTATTTTATTTCAATTTCTATTTGATTCTCTTTTTCTATTTTTTTTTTTGTTTATTTTTTTATTTTTTCATATTTTCATATTTTCATTTTTTCATATTTTTTTTAATTGGTTCATTGAAATTCTGGCTGGTTTTATTTCTATTGATGCCGAGGAATGGCGTGGGTGCGCAATAAAAAAAACCCGGGTCGACTTTAAAAATCGAATTCTGGTCAAAATGAGATGAAACTTCAAAATGGTAATAATTAAGAATAAGGAAATGGGAAGACGAGATTTCACCTGTTTTCGCCGTTTTTTTGTACCCAAAACTTAGGGTGTACAGGTAAAGTCACCAACTGCGCTTATATACACACCCCTAACTATATGCACACCCATAACTATATGCATACTCATAACTACATGCCTAATGGCCATCATACCAGCTTATACACATCAATCTAACTCTATTTTTGTCATCTTTATTAGGATAATTTAATTTATTCGTCTATGCTATACCATGAAGGACTCGCCGCAGCCACAGGTGCCCTTGGAGTTGGGGTTGCGGAAGATGAACCTCTGCGAGAGCTTATCGTCGATCCAGTCCATCTCCGAGCCCACAATGGAGAACAACGCCTTGGAGTCGATGAACACCTTGACGCCATCCTGCTCCACCACCTCATCGAACTTGCCGGGCTGCGTGACGTAGTCGAGCTGGTACGTTAAGCCCGAACACCCTCTATTCTGCACTCCTATACGGATGAGCTGAGGCTCGGGCTGGTCCAAGAGCGTGCGGAGATTGCTGATTGCTTTTGGAGTTAGCGTGATAAGAGCCTTGCGGGGCCTAAGCACTCTTCTTTTCTTCTTCTCCCCACCTGTTTTGACGGCCTGGGCCTCTTCTTTTTGAGTCTCTTCTTTTTGAGTCTCTTCTTTTTGAGTCCCTTCTTTTTGAGTCTCTACTTTTTGAGCCTCTTGAGCTGGACTTGCTTGAACTTGCGGTTGAGGCTCTTGTGGCTGGGCTTGACTTTCTTGGGCAGGGTTTGACCTGAGATCAATGATTTCCGGCTTCAGGTCTGAGTTGGGCCTGCGCAAACGACTGTGACGGATTCTCTTCTTCGGGCTTTCAGCCAATTTGCCGCTGGCTTCCAGGATAGATTTCTCGGGCAGCTCGGAGTTCCCTAGCGTATGTTTCTCCCATCTGGCCACACGAGGAGTGGGAATGGAGTGCTTGGCCCACCTCTGGCCGCCCACGGCAAAGTCCAGGGAAACATCAAGGTCGCCCGTCTTGAGCCCGTTCTGGAGCCCTTTATAGACTTGATTAGATGTATTAGAGGAAAGGGGAATCGTCCTCATGAAGCGAAGAGCCGCATGGCCCTGGAAGAGCGTAGAATTCATTCGACTCCTCATCTCTATATTTAAAAGGGAATCAGGTTAATATCAGGAGTAACCGGTTAAAGTCAGATGAAGTCAGTCAGCAGAGTCAGAGTCAGTCAGCAGAGTCAGAGTCAGTCAGCAGAGTCAGGAGTTCCCGGTTAGTAATCAGTAGGCAGTGACTCTTTGTACTTCGTGCAGTGGATCAGTGGATCAGTGGATCAGTGGATCAGTGGATCAGTGGTGGTAGTGGATTGTAGTACTATAGGAGTGTACTTAATATACTATGGTGTAGTAGTGTGGGATGAAAAGTAAGTGTAGGGGTTGGAGTGATGTGTAGAGTAGGAGTGAGAAGAATGACGGTCGTGGCGGGCCCGAGAATGTGCCCCGGTTTTCCTATGTGGGTGCAGGCGGCAACAAGTAAGCAACAATTGTTCCGCGCGCCATTGGCCCTTCCGCCCTCCGACCGCGGCCCCGACCCTCTCACTCACTCACCACTCGCCCCTCTACTATACACTCACACTCGCTCTACTATACACTCCACACTCGCTCTACTATACACTCACTCACTCACTCACTCACTCTACTCACTCTACCCTCACTCACTCACTCTACCCTAATACTCACTCACTCACTCTACTCACTCTACACTAATACTCCCACAATAACACAATAACAAATGACACAATGAACAATGACACAATAACACAATGAACAACTAATATTGGCTGTGGAGATGACACGAAGATCAACTTCATAAAATGCAGGAGTAAATATTTTTTGAAGATGAGATAAGGTCCATAGTATTGAGCATTTCCATACACAGATCCATATTCCGGCACAGTAGTCTCATTGGAAATTAATAAGTCTCTTAAGTAAGGTACATCAGTCATTGGTTCGGACATCTTAGGGTGTACTGGTTTATCACTCTAAACTAAATGCTTTTGTAATCAAGCCTTGCCTTCTGTAATTCTATTCCTTCTATATAAGAGGCGACGACCCTTTTATATATTCCTTCAGCTGCTGCAGTTTCCTCCAGCTGCTGCAGTTTCCTCCAGCTACTGCAGTTTCCTTCAGCTGTCCACATGTTACGCACAAATGCCTCAAGATCGTTTCAGCTGGATATACTGCATACATAGTATGCAGTGAACATAAGTCCTCTCAGGGCTTATATTCAACATCATCGGCCTTATCTTGGGGTGTACTGGTCTGTTTGGTTAGGGGACTTCCAATGCGAATCTTTTCACTTCTCTAGTATTTGATCAAAGTACCAGAACTCTACTATAACTCTTTAAAATTACTATAAATGACTTTAACTCCACTAGAAATTACCATAATTCTACTATAATTCTATTAAAACTCTCGGAAGTGTTTCAGAAGTGTTTCAGAAGTGTTTCAGAATTGTTTCATTTCTCAAAGTGTTCATGTTTAAAGTGTTCATGTTCGGACGTTCAGTCACTTGGACTATTGACAGGGCCACAAGTCACGTGAAGAATGCCGCTCAGTCTCAATCTCTAATTCGTTGTGTCTAAAGTCTTAATTAATTACCATAATTCTACTAAAATTCTCTTTAAAATTACTATAAATCTACTATAACTCTCTTTAAAATTACTATAAATTACTACAATTCTATTAAAACTCTCTTTAAAACTACCATAAATAACCATAAATAACCATAAATAACCATAATTCTACCATAATTCTACTATAAATTACCAAAAATCTACTCTAAATCACTATAAATTACTCTAAATTACTATAAATTACCATAAATCTGCTATAATTCTACCATAAATTACTATAATTCTACTAAAACTCTCTTTGAAATTACTCTAAATTACCATAAATCTACTATATTACTATAATTCTACTATAATTCTACTATAAATGACTTTAAGTTACTATAAATTAATATAACTTCCTTTAACTTTACTATAAATTACTATAAATCTACTGTAAATTACCATAATTCTACTATAATTTCCTTCAACTCCAGCATAAATTACCATGAATCACCATAAATCTACTATCAATCACCATAAATCTACTAAAACTCTCTTTTAAATCACCAAAAATCCACCTTAAAGTACTCCAATTTACTCCAAATTACCATATAATACTATAAATCTACTCCAAATTACCATAAATCTTCTATAAATTACCATAGCTCTCTTTTAAATCACTCTAAATCACTACAATTCTATTAAAACTCTCTTGAAATTTACCATAAATTACTATAAATCACTATAAATTACTATAAATTACTAAAACTCTCTTTTAAATCACTATAAATCACTATAAATCTACTATAAATTACTATAAAGTACTATAGTTCTACTAAAACTCTCTTTTAAATCACTCTAAAACACTTTAAATCACTCTAAAACACTTTAAATCACTCTAAAACACTAAAAATCCACCTTAAAGTACTCCAAATTACTCTAAATCTACTATTAATTACTGTAAATTACTCTAAATCACTATAAATTACTATAATTCTACTATAACTCTCTTTAAAATTACTATAAATTACTACAATTCTATTAAAACTCTCTTTAAAACTACCATAAATAACCATAAATATCCATAATTCTACCATAATTCTACTATAACTCTCTTTAAAATTACTATAAATTACTACAATTCTATTAAAACTCTCTTTAAAACTACCATAAATAACCATAAATATCCATAATTCTACCATAATTCTACTATAAATTACCAAAAATCTACTCTAAATCACTATAAATTACCAAAAATCTACTCTAAATCACTATAAATTACTATAACTCTCTTTACAATTACCATAAATCTGCTATAATTCTACCATAAACTACTATAATTCTACTAAAACTCTCTTTGAAATTACTCTAAATTACCATAAATCTACTATATTACTATAATTCTACTATAATTCTACATAATTCTACTATAAATGACTTTAAGTTACTATAAATTAATATAACTTCCTTTAACTTTACTATAAATTATTATAAATCTACTGTAAATTACCATAATTCTACTATAATTTCCTTTAACTCCAGCCTAAATTACCATGAATCACCATAAATTACTATAAATCACCATAAATCTACTAAAACTCTCTTTTAAATTAATATAATTTCCTTAACTCCACTATAAATTACTAAAAATCTACAATAAATGACTTTAAATCTACTAGAACTTCCTTTGAATTCACTATAACTCTCTTTTAAATCGCTATAACTCTCTTTTAAATCGCTATAAATCGCTAAAAATCACTATAAATTACTATAAATTACCATAAATCACCATAAATTACTATAAATTACTATAATTCTACTATAATTCTACTAAAACTCTCTTTAAAATTACCATAAAGTACTATAGTTCTACTAAAACTCTCTTTTAAATCACTCTAAAACACTTTAAATCACTCTAAAACACTAAAAATCACTCTAAAACACTAAAAATCCACCTTAAAGTACTCCAAATTACTATAAATCACCATAAATTACCATAAATCTACCATAAATCTACTATAACTCTCTTTTAAACCACTCTAAATCACTTTAAATCACTATAAATCACCATAAATCCACCTCAAAGTACTCCAAATCACCATAAATTACTATAAATTACCATAAATTACTAAAAATTACTATAAATCTACTAAAACTCTCTTTAAAATCACAATAAATAACCATAACTCTCTTTAAAATCACAATAAATCACTATAAATCACTCCAAATCACTCTAAATTACTCCAAATTACTCCAAATTAACATAAATTACTCTAAATCACCATAAATTACCATAAATTACTCTAAATCACGATGAATTCTCTTACTCTCTTATCATTAAATTATGAATTTACTGTAAATTACTCTAATTTTGTGATACTTAATGCAGTATGACACCCTCTACGTTTTCTTCTCTGTCAGCAACACGGTGAGGGACAGTACACTTAAATGCTTCTTGTCATTGTCGACCAATGGAACGAGAGTTGCCTGGAAAGCTGCGCTACCAAGTGTTGGAGGTTGACGGTTTGAGGACTGTATATAAGAAATATCAATGCGAGGACTGTATACAAGAAATTCACATCAATATGTACATTTGTATACTACAATACACCTTCGAGAGATTTCTCTGGGGCTTCATCCAATATGGCAAGCCTATTAGTTCTTATATACTTCCAGAAAATAGGGTTTTTTTTAGGCCACTTTAAAAGGTTGGGGGTAGAGGAAATGGCTGCTACCCCCGGATTTGCTCCGCGGCACACCCGTGCACCAGACAAGGTCAGCAGAAAAAGGCCCAACGCAAAAACCCTTCAATGTACCAATTGGGTAGTAAAAATTAGTTCTGTGGAATGCTGGAATTCCGGAGACCAACTCAGTGTTTTAATAAAGATAAAGAGGGTCTGTGAAAGGTTTTAATGGGAACCAGGTTTTAACCGTATTCGCAAGGGTTTAGATCCGAGGGTTTAGATCCGAGGGCCCCAGATCCGAGGGCCCATTTCATATTTCTCTAATAAATTACAAAATCCCAATTTTCTCTTCAATATTTAGCTAAAACCATTCATTTTCCCTATAATCCGGACTCTATACTACAGAAATCCTGATTTATTCCATATATTTAGTGGGTACTGCATATAATGCCATCTTATCATTCATTCTTATTCTTTGTATCATACCATAAAACACTCCTTACAGAAATAAAACTACTCTATACAATTATTCTATCAATACAGAAAATATACTACAGTCTTCTATACATATACAGAGGTCGTGCGGAGCTCATAATACTTTTGGCGAAGCTCACAAGACATGGGTCGTGCGGAACTCATAAGACCTTTGGGGAACCAGTCTCTGATACTAAACGTTTAATTATTTCCCTATTACTTTATTATTTTACCATTGTCCTGCACATAACCACCCAGACATAGTTTATCAAATTACAAAACTACAAATCAATTCTAAATATAACCGTAGTCTTATCATTAAAAATGATACTTTAGCAAAGTGACCAATGGGAATTGATGTTATAGTGTTATTGAAAAATCACTAAAACAAGACTTGAATCGTTGAAGTCGAGAGGAGAATGGAGAATTATTCTTTTGACTGGTTCTCAAAAAACTGAGGTCCGTTCTCAAAAAACTGAGGTCCGTTCTCAAAAAACTGAGGTCCGTTCTCAAAAAACTGAGGTCCATGATTGCTAAACTGGAGCATTAACGACGTCCGACAAGAATCCAGGTCCAATCTCTTCTGAGACAAACAGACAATGAACTTCTCATAGTCTATAGACAGTCTCATAATCAATAGACATCAATAGAGAGTCTCATAGTCTATAGACATCAATAGACTTTCTCATAATCCACAAACAGTCTCATAATCAAAAGACAGTCTCGTAGTCAATAGACTTCTCATTATCAATAGACAGTCTCATAGACCATAGACTTCTCATAATCCATAGACTTCTCATAGTCAATAGACTGTCTCATAGTCAATAGACAGTCTCATAATCCATAGACATCAATAGACAGTCTCATAATCCACAGACAGTCTCATAGTCTAGAGACAATCAATAGACTTCTCATAATCCAGAGACAGTCTCGTAGTCAATAGACAGTCTCGTAGTCAATAGACAGTCTCGTAGTCAATAGACTTCTCATAATCAATAGACAGTCTCATAATCAATAGACAGTCTCAAAATCCATAGACAATCAATAGACTTTCTCATAATCAATAGACATCAATAGACTGTTTCATAGTCTATAGTCAAAAGACTTCTCATAATCAATAGACAGTCTCGTAGTCAATAGACAATCAATGGACAGTCTCGTAGTCAATGGACAGTCTCAGACAATGAACAGTCTCATAATCCATAGACATCAATAAGAAGTCTCATAATCAATAGACATCAATAAGAAGTCTCATAATCAATAGACATCAATAAGAAGTCTCATAATCAATAGACAGTCTCTTCATCCCTGGACTGTCTCATAATCAAGAGAAAGTCTCTAATGTTATGGACCTGCTCTGTCTGGAGGGGTCTAGTTGAAAGCAGCGGTTTCTCTGCTTAACCATTGCAACTCCAAGGACCCCTTTTCCAACGAAGGACTCATCTCGTCCCACACGGTTCTATGGTACTTGTTGATCCAGGACTTCTCCTCCTTCGTAAGCAACGACACATCAATTAATTTGCGGCAGAAGGGCACGCGAGTCACGGTTTCAAATTGGAAAAACTTCTTTCCGCCGTAAATCAACCCCAGGTCCTTCACGTACATGACGTTTTCTATGCGGATGCCGTACTCGCCTTCCTCATAGTAGCCCGGTTCGTTGGAGATCAAATGGCCCACTTTCAATGGGTTTTTCGCCGACGGCCGAGGCCCGATTCCAATGGGGCCTTCATGCACGTTCAAAAACGCCCCGACGCCATGTGCAGTGCCGTGCCCATAGTCCATTCCGTGCTGCCATAAGAATTGCCGGGCAATAGCATCGATCTGGCTGCCGGTGGTTCCTTCAGGGAACTTGAGCTTTCCAAGCGAAACATTCCCTTTCAAAACAAGCGTATAGTTGCGGATCTGCTCCAAGTCGGGCGTACCAAAATGGATGGTTCTCGTGGTATCGGTGGTACCTTCCAAGAACTGAGACCCCGAGTCGTTCAAGTAAATCTTCTCGGGATCGATGGTCTTGCATGCACCTTTGGCCGGCTTGTAGTGGATGATAGCACCGTTTGCACCCGTGGCACTGATGGTATCAAACGAAAGCCCTGCGAAATTGGCCTCGTCTTTTCTGTAACTGGTGAGCTGCTCATCGGCCTGGACCTCGTCCACAAACTCCGATTTCTGCACCAATTCGTTCTCCAACCATGCAAAGAACTTGACCAACGCACGCCCATCCTTAAGGTGTGCAGTATGAGCACCCTTCAACTCGGTCTCGTTTTTGATGGCCTTCATATCCTCAATTGGAGAAGGAGAAACCGACTCAAAGTTGCATTTCAACAGCCGCAAGATCTCCCACGACGCTGTATTGGTATCTGCAATCAAAGTCTGGTTGTTTAAGCTGTATTCTCCGGAAAACTTCACCAAATCAAGCCAGAACCGAGAGTATGGTTTCACCAGCACGCCGAATCCGGTCAAGTACTCCAAAACACCTTGCTCCAACTTCTTCTCGTTCACATATAGAACTGCACTGCCCCGGGATACAATCATGTAGGAGTAGAACACGGGATTGTACTGGATATCCGAGCCTCTCAAGTTCAAAAGCCAAGCAATTTCATCCAAGGCACTAACCACCAAGCCCTGGGCGCCGTTTTTCAGTAAAAACGCCCGGATTTTCGCAAGCTTGTCCAGAACCGATTGGCCCGTGAATTTCTCGTCCAAAATGGAAATTTTAGAGTCAGCAGGCTCAGGCCGGTCTTCAAACTGAGCCCAGATCAGGTCCACCAAATTCTCCTTCACAGCCACCAATTCCACACGAGCACCGGGTGTTTGAGCCACCGAGGCCTTGATCTGAGCAGTTAAAACCTCGTGCACTGCATACAGCACCAACTTGGGGTCCACACCAATATTGACCAATTTTCCTGAATCCATCGACATTTGTACGGCCTGAGCCACGGCCCATTCTTCCCAAGAAGGCGAATTCTTGGTTCCTTGCTTTAAAAGCGTCCAATTGAAATCCAACTCCTCCAGAGCTTGCTTGAAATACCGTCCATCCGTAGATAAAGCCGCCAAACCTTCAGGAGTATCGTTAAGAGAGGCCACATCACGTGTGACGATGCATGTGCCCGCGGACCCCGAAAAACCCGAAATAAAACTCCTTCTTTGGTCAAGCGCCGCCACATACTCACTCTGGTGCTGGTCCTCGCTGGGCACTAGATACACGCCGAGGTCATGTGCAGCCATGGCGCTTCTCAACAGTTCCAAGCGTTTGCTGGTGTTGATTTCCTTCAACTCGGGCAAACATAACGACGCGGCGTCGATGGTGAATACAGACGCTTTCCGGGATCCTAGCGGCGAGTTGGAGCCCGACCCGCTCCGCTTCAACCCAATTCGTTTGGCAATCACCGACGATCTCTTGCTCCGAGAAAGCAACCCGGGGGAGCACGTGCAGTTGTTGCAATCGGGACGGGTGACTCTTCTCCTCATCAAAAAGGTTGCTGTACCAAAAGAAGTTGCTGTTCCAAAAGAAGTTGCTGTTCCAAAAGAAGTTGCTGTACCAAAAGAAGTTGCTGTACCAAAAGAAGTTGCTGTTTTCGGGGTTCTAGTACTGGATTTCGGGTACTAGAATAGGGTTAGATATATCTGTGATATCTATAGCGATGGATAGCAATGGAGAGCTATAATTAAGTGTGTGAGCCTGAGGGTAGGGGATCGACTGAGACTGGGTATTTTCGTTTCAGAGACCAGAATATTAGCTAGTTTAATTAAGCACAACGGTCACTGGATTAGTATTGATGGATAAGAGGTTTTAAAGTGACTGGGGGCAATGGCTTGATTTTTGCGCACCCTCGGGTTAGACCCGTACACCAGCAAGTAAAGTGACTACACAGGACCGTACTATACAGGACAGCACTATATACAAGATAATGGTATATACAGGAAAACACTGTATACAGGAAGACACTTTATACAGCTATAGTCTGTATACAGTACAAACCTTCCCAAACCCGTACATCAAACATGTACGGTCGCATCCTATACCTTGTAGCCGAGTACTCCATAGCCCTTAATGCCTGATCTCCAGGACGTGGCACAGGTATGTGTAACTTGTCCAAACCCCCTCTCTTGGATGCAGTACTAACCGCCAGAAAGTGGAGGCGCTCTATAGCTCCACGGATCCCGTGCTCATTGGTAATCACCAAAAAGAGCTTCAGGAGTTCCAGCGGTCTCCCAATGGGTACTGCATGGCACAATACCTCCTCCAACTTCCCTCCCCAAACTGCAGGTACTTTGGGGCCTTGACGTATGCGGTGGTGATTCTGACCAATCCCTTCACTCGGCAAACGTACGATGCTCTTTTGGGCGAAATGCTAGCCAAAATCGCCGACTTTTCCCCCCTCAACGGCCACCTGTTCATAGTGCGCAAGTTGTTATCCAACATCTCGCTTTTATACCTCAAGACGTTTGAATTCGGCAAGAACCCGGTGCCGGCCGTGTTGGAAATGCTTCAAAAAGGCCAAGGCCAAGGTCAAAGCTTGGACCCAAAGGACTGGTTGGCCTATCAAGGCTTATCACGTGACCACTGGCTTCTCCTCCTTTCGTTCTTGACGGTTTTGATCGAGGATATTGCCAGGTTGAATGATTTCAGGGCCCCGGTCCACCGTCACGTGCGCCACGTGATCTTCCCGTGCTTGGAGGCCGTGTATGGGTGTTTGGCCCGTTCCACCCATGACTCGGCGGTGGTGCTCAAATCCTTGGAATGTTTGAGTCTGTGGATGGCTTATATCCCCGATGCTTCGGGCGATATCCGCTATGACGATATCAGCGTCTTTCTGCTGTATCTCATGCAACATGTGTTTGAAGAAGGCGTGGAACCGGATGCACGGGCCCCAAACCTTGGGCTTTCCATCCTTAACGATATCCTCGAGGTCAATGCCACTCTTCTACCTCCGCAAGATAAAAAGGTGCTTTATGAGCGCGTGTGTGGCTCATGGGGCGAAAGGTTTGTGGAAATGCTGTACGACGACATCTCGTCGTTTGTGGACATTTTTCTCACCATTCTCCAACTCACGTGTGTCCGCTTGGCCAAAAGCATTCTTAATCCTGAAACTATGGCGGTGCTTTCCTTTGCTCTTCGGCTCTCGGAGTTCCCCGGCGTGCCCTGCATAGAAGACACCGTCTCCGAGAGGCTCCTTCTCTTTTGGGAAGACTTTGCTGCTGTGTTTGAGGATTCTCCAGAGACTTTTGAAGACTTGGAAAAGTCCGATATGCGTTTTGCCCTGCAAAAAAAGGATATTTTCCACCGGGTGTCCCAGGTGTACTGGAAAAAGGCGCATGTGCCGGACCACGAGACATATCAAGAAATCTTCCACGAGTTCAATGCATATCGCAGCAACGTCAGCGACTTCTTCATTATTCTCTATTCGCTCTTAAAGCTTGAGCTCTATGAGACGATGGTGGAGTCGCTAGCGGGCATGGGCGACATTGCGACATTTGCACCCAAAATGGCCGACATCGACGCGACATTGTACCTTCTCTTCAAAATCAACGACGACTCCGTCTATTTTGAGTCGCAGGCCATGCCGTTGGCCAAGCTTACCCTCCGCCTTTTCGAGTCGCCGTTCGTGGGTCACTTGCTGGCGACATTGCTGGCGCACTCTGTGCAGGACATGGCTCCGTTCTATCTCCTGACGTTTGTCAAGTACCTTTCATCGACAGAGTTCTTCCTCAAAACGGAATTGGGAAGGCCGTTTTTAAGACCCGTGTTTGGAATTCTCTTGCCAATTGTGCAGGCTAAACCTGATCCAAACCAAGTCCTGCACACAACCATAGCCCTCTTGGCCCTGAAGTCAGTGACGAAGATCTGCGAGGAGTGCTCTCCGTTTTTGATGGATATGCTTCCTGAATTGGAAGCCACCGTAGTTGAGATGTTGAAGGATCCTGCATACGACGCCTTGGTCCGGCTGCGCATGTTCAATGCCTACAGCGTCGTGGCACAGAACATTTCCGAATTGGGACAGTATGCCCTGGTTCTCCACAGCATGATTCTGGCCATTGCGGCCGCTGCAGCTGAAACACTCAAAGAAGACGCTCCTCTAGGGGACATGCAGGAAGATTACGTCATTCTGCTTCTATCGTGCCTTGTGAATATCGCCAAGGGCAGCGTGCATTCCGATGACGCCATCGAACAAATGTCCATGGAGGAAAGAGATCGGTACCGGGACTTCTGGCGGGCGGATCCTGCATGTATCAAGCCGCTTTTGGCATCCATAATCCACGAATTCTCCTTCAAGTATCGCAAAGCAGGCCGGGCATTGGTGATTGAGAAATGCACGCAGATAATCAAGGTTGGTCTTGGCGAAAGCTTGGGCGGGCCGTTTGAAATGGGGCTGCAGGTCATATCCGAATACTGCGTCTCGGTTATGCAGGTGCTTGCAGAGGCGAGTCCGGAAGCCACACAACCCACCGAAAGACCCACCGAAAGCAGACCAGAACTAGTGGCCATTCCCCACGTGTATGGTCTCATGCAATGTCTCATCAGCATCAACTACCAAACCTTGGAGCAGGAAATGGTGGCCGGCCTTCTTTACAGGACCATCAATGAAAAGCTTAATATCATTCGACAGGATCCCGATCTCGTCAAGGCGGCCATTGATGTGTGCAACACAGTTTTCGAGAAGCGGCCCGGACTTTTCCTCTTCTCGGCGGATTTCTCCAACCTCCTCCAGTTCCTGCTCGAGTGTCTCCATGCCAATGAATCGAGTGTGGTGAAAGCAGCCCTGAAATTCTGGTATGTGTTGCTAGTGTTGAAGAAAGGCACGCTAGAAGATGTGCAGTTTTTCACCCAGATCTTCGTGGAGCACGGGGTCGGGGAGGTCTTCACCCGCAACTTGGTCTCCAGTTTCGTGCAGGCCCCCCGGTCCAATTTGGAACATTTCTACCAGACGTTCCGGGGTCTTATTGGAAAGTACTCTGTGCATGCCAAGGGATGGCTCACAAAAGCCCTTGACGGTAATCTCGTGGAGAAAATCGGCGAGAAAAATGCATCCCTTTTCATCCACAAGCTTTTGGTCACGAGGGGGAGACGTACGGCCAATGATGTTTTGCGGGTCTTCTGGCTCGAGCTGAACGGCATGATCGACTATAACTCCAGGTAATAGATGGTCAATCTGGCAGGTAATTGGGTAATTGGGGTAATTAATGGCAGTGATTCCATCTGCTGGATCCATAATTGTAAGATCATGAGCCTATACTGTATCATCACAATATAATTCAAGATCGATCGGAAACATCAACCTTCAACACACCAGACCAGCCCCAATCCATAAACTTCTTGATTTCATTCCCCAGTCTGTCATAGCACACCATAAATACTCAAACAGCATCTCTAGTATCATTCATTTATGTAGTGCTGCCAATAACAATTGGGCAATTCATTGACAACTCAATTAGCCAATTCTTGAGCTGGTTCAAATTCAATTGGCCAGCGCAGGGTAGAATGAAAGTGCCATTATTCAAATGGCAATCCCAAAAGTAATCCAGTTGACTTCTTCGATTGACTGATTCAAGACTCAATTGTGTAGAACTTTCCACTTCAAGACACTTTTCAGAAATCAATTCCTTGGATATGTCTGATTATAAATAGTCCTTCAAAGTCTAGTCAGCATCAGTTCAAACCTTATCAGTAGCTCTGGTGCATCCTAGTAGCAATAGCTCTAAGACTTTCAGTAGTGGTAGGTTTAGTGGCCTGTAAAATGGAGGGTGTAAAAATGGGGGGTGTAAAAATGGAGGGTGTAAAAAAAGGAGGGGGTAAAAATGGGGGGCGTAAAAATGGGGGGTGTAAAAATGGGGGGTGTAAAAATGGGGGGTGTAAAAATGGGGGGTGTAAAAATGGAGGGTGTAAAAAAAGGAGGGTGTAAAAAATGGAGGGTGTTGATTTCGCAGGGAATCGCGGTCCTTTTATATTCTTTCAGAATTGCAGCCACGGCTCGCGCATTTTGCCACCACGATAAGCGAGCACAAAAGCAAAATCTGAAACAATTTGTCCCCGCACGGATTTACAGCCATTGGAATATAAAAGCAGCCTGTTCCCCCCCGCATTCCCACCGCTTTTTTCTAAAATTTTTTTGCCCCCACAGCCCCCGATTTTCTCCTTCACCACTTTATCTACGAGATATTCAACCCTGTGTCGCTTGTTCAGAGAGGAAACACTTGCAAATCAAACACACTTGAAAAACTCAGACTTCAACTCAGACTTCTATGATACTGTGAGTCATCTCTCGATGGACACTCATACCATGGAATGATAATCTGCTTATTCCAGTGTTCCAGTTAACCATGATAAAGAGTTGATTCGATATTCGGTACTCATCCATGTTCCTCATTACCAATGGAGGGTCTTCATCCGAATTGTTAATGCTTACGAAGATTGTGCTGCAGAGTTGGGCAGAAGTATAATGGAGAAAGAAGTTCAATGGAGAAAGAAGTTCAATGGAGAAAGAAGTTCAATGGAGAAAGAAGTTCAATGGAGAAAGACGTTTAGTGGAAAATAGAGGATGAAAGATACAATGAACAAAGCAAAGTTCAATGGAGTACAATGGAGAATAGAGGAAGAAGTTCAATGGGGGTAGTTCAGTGGGAATAACTGGTACCAATGGTTGGGAGGTTGCTGAGGCTGCCCAAAATCGAGGTCCATGATCGAACAGCTGAACATCAACCACTGATGGTACTATAGTACTAGTGCAACTTCCGAATTTATGAGCATCGCACGTCTCTATTCCATAGGTGCCAGATAACTGACCAATTCTGGCATAAGAAAAGGGGTTGGAAACAAGGAAAAGCATGGGTAGCTATTTGGTATGTACAGGTGGTTGGTACCATAACTAGCCAGTCAGCAAGCCATACTGCATGGTACAATATGGTATGAGTACCATCAAAGCTAAGACCAAGAAAGGAGACCTAAGGAATATGAATGGCTACTATACATACTTTGGACTGTATCCATACCTACTTTATTACTATAACTATGACATGGTATAGTGGTGATAAAGTACAGTATGGTATATGGATTTCATATCTTATGTATAGGTGACTTCAGGACTCCCCCCGTCATCAGTTCTTCAAATCTTATCATCAGTCAGTTCTTCAAATCTTATCTCCAGTCAGTTCCTCAATTCTTATCTCCAGTCAGTTCCACTTGGTCGGTTACAAAAGAACCGCCTCCAACTCCTTCACCAACAGCGCACACTCGGAGGAGAAGTCCAACTCGCTCAAGCTGCTGACCTGGTACCGGATGCGGGCCGTGCCGTTATAACTATCCTGCTTGGCCTTGATGCGGAAGTTAAACTCCTTCATGGTCACGGAGCCAATGAGCTTGGTGAAGTCGCCAGACTCCTCGTCGTCCTTGAGCCTCAACAATTCGCCGGCGGACATTTTGAACACCTTGGTGGCGTCCTCGTCAAAGAGCGTCACCCAGATCTGGCCCGTGTGGTCCACAATCGAGACGTTCAAAATGTACCGGTAGTGGGGCTCTGCATACGTCAAGTTGCACCGCTCACACCGCCATTGGCCATCGGATTCCTGGATCACCTTACGGTTGCAGGGAGAAGGGCCTCTTGCGGTGTTGTTGACCTCGTTGGTGCATGCAGGATAACAGAAGTTGTCTGCCTTGATATAATTGAGGGAAGCTTTTAAGGAGAAGAAGTCGGGTTTTTCGTTTTCGCCCAACCCCTCTTTTTCAGCCTGGCCAATGGTCTTTCTGTTGCTGATCATGTCGGTGGAGGTGGAGGATTCAGCTTTCAACGATTTAAAGGACTCGGAGTCGCCTTTGTTATCGTACCATCCTTTCAATTGGTATGCCTCCAGAATATCGGGGTTATTCATGATACTTCCCAGATGGGTCAAACTCAATGAACGCCCACCAAAATCCTGCACCTTGACGCCCTTGAGTGCCACCACGGACCCAACGGGAATGGCGAAATCCACGGCCGTGGCATTCCACAACCCCACATCAATGGCGAAGTTGCTATCGTCCACAATGGTGATGTTTCTGCGGTTGAAAGGCTTGCCTGTGGACTTTGCAGTGATTTGAAACACGTCGTTGACCACGTTGACCACGCCAATGACATCCACCACTGCGTCTTTCTCCAAGTTCTGCACCTGGTCCAACTTGGCGAAGTTGAAGTTGATTTTGGGCACATCCGAAGTATCGAAACATTCGGTGATCTCCGTGTCCCGGTCCAACGATAATTCATAAGGATGGTTGAGGTGCAGGAACTTGGGCTTGGCTTGCTGGATGCGTGCTTTCGTCACGTAATACACCTTTCCTTCCTCCAAAAGGTTATAGAACTTGTCTGCCATTTCGTTGAACGCCGTGCCTCTGATTTCATCCGACTCATCCAAGAAATTGACGTTGAAAAGCTTTCCTTCTCCTTTGCTGTTGGACCACGTGCGGATATCGCCCTTATACGAAACTCTTCCCTTGATGGTCCAGTTATTCTGGTACGGAGAAAGCGACTCGATGGGGTTCACGGGCCGCTCCGTCTTGTTGGGCACATTGGGCCTGGCACTGGCACTGGCCACGGGCTCTGGTTTCTGTGGAGCATTGACACTCTGGGCCTTTTCCCGCTCGGCATCTCCTCCACCACCCACCACCGTGGCAATGTCCTCCTCTGGATGCAGGTCAAAGTACACGTCAAGCGGAGTCACCGAGCTGGAGAGCCGCTCTGCCTTGGCTACTGACACCGACACATCGGAAATCAACATGATCCGCTTCAAGGTCTTGGCAAGCGTATACTGCTTGAGAGAAACAATGGAGAGCTTGGAGAATCCATTGGCTTCAAGCAGAGCATTGCAACTGGCATCAATAAGTCCCTGCATGGAGTCCCTGCCGTCGCTCATGACACAACGGTACCTTTTATCTGCGGGCGAGTCTTCGTTGATGATTTTGCAGTTGGTGACCTGCACAAGGAGCTCCTTTCCTTGCCATTTCTGGTGGCTGGTTTTGGAAAGCGCTTCTTTTAAGCTTCCTGGAATAACGCCGTGATACTCGACCATTTGGAGCGTTAAAGAGTGGGTTTGGGGGGAAATAGGGGGGAAATAGGGGGGAAATTAGGGGGCGGTTTGAAAGGCGTTTTGGTGGCGCGTAATGGTCTTGGGGTCAAGTCGCCAAAAATGGTCCCAATCGGGTGGTTTTTTCACTCAATTGCTTCGTTTGGATTGGACAATCAGATGTGCTGATTATGGGGTCAATTCGGGCCGTGCAGCGAGGGTGGGTTGCTGCTGGTGGTAAAGAAAGTAGTGGTAGGACGTGTTTCGGAACGCGACGCGCCTGTTAATGGGGGAGGTACTGCATATAGAAGAAAACGTTATATACACAACATCAATATTTTGGATACAACAAACTTACAATTTTCCAGATTTCTTAATCTACAATGTATTGTTCTCACAAACCTGTTGGAGGATATATGCTGCGAAAGCCTGTTGGAGGCGTCAATCAAGAAAGTCGAGGCAGACCAGATTGAGATGTAGCAACGTCAGTCAAGACAAGACTAGACAAAGACTAGACAAAGACTAGACAAAGACTAGACAAGCCATTTTGTCATTGACTTACAACTTGGGCTGGACTCCGGCACAGTTGAACAACTCTCTCTTTTCATTTCTCTGGATGGCGCCACTCTTCAACAATGCAGAGGTCAAGTCAGCAATGAGATCGTCAGCATTTTCAATGCCTATGCAAAGACGGATCAAATCCTCAGGCATGTCTCTTTCCTCTCTTGTCTTGGCGTCGATGGAAGCATGGGACATTTTGCATGGCATGGAGATCAACGAGTTAACACACCCAAACGAAACCGCAATGCCGAATATATCAGTAGACTCCACGATCTTCTCCGAGAGCTTGATGGAGCCGGTTTCGAAACTGAGCACGGCTCCTGCACCCGAACACTGGCTCTTGTGCAATTCGTATTGTGGATGTGACTTCAACCCCGGGTACCTCACCTTGAAGCCCACCAGCTCCAAGAACTCGGCAATCTTCACGCAGTTTTGCTGCTGCTTCTCCAAACGAACAGCCAATGTGCGTAAACCTCTGCTCAAAAGCCAACAATCAAAGGGGGATAAGCCGCACCCGGTGGAGTTGATCACAAAATAAACTCTTTCTGCAAGCTTTGGTTCCCGAACCGCAATCACTCCGGCCATGATATCGTGGTGTCCATTCAAGTATTTGGTGGCCGACTCGTATTGGATATCCACCCCCAAGTCTAGCGGCGTCATCAACAATGGCGTCATCATGGTATTGTCAAACACAACTATGAGATCTGGGTTAATTTTGTGGGCATGGTCCGCAATGCTCTTCACATCACACACTTTGATCAACGGATTGGTGGGCGACTCCAAAAAAATCATCTTGGTTTGGCAGGTGATTTTGCTCTTGATCAACTCGGTGTTGGTGGTGTCATAGTGGTGTACCTTCAAGTCGCCTTTGCTGTTTAAATATGTCAATAACCGGTGGGTTCCTCCGTACAAGTCGTCTCCAGCAATCACCTCGTCGCCAGGCTTGAGTAGACGAACAATCACATCAAGACATCCCATTCCCGAAGTGACGGCAAAGGCTTGCGTTGCTTTCATCACCGAGGCAAGCTTGTTTTGCAAAAAAGTCCGCGTGGGGTTTCCGGACCGGGTGTAGTCATACTCGCCCATGTTGGATAAGGAGTCTTGCTTGAATGTGGCCGACTGGTATAAGGGGGGCACGGAGGCATTATATTGGTCGGTTGACTTTGTGAACACGAGATCCGTCTCGATGCTGTACTTTGTCATGGTGGGAAATTAGTAGACCTGTTTGGAAGAAGGAGTAAAAGATGGGAGAAGCCTGGAAAATGCCGGATACCCTGGTGTGATAGTCCTGCGCACAAAGTGTGATCGTCCTGCACACAACCTGGAGTCGCACCCACGCACGAGATTACGTGCTACCTGCGTGCAGGCTGACTGCGAATCTGTAGAAGTCACGTTTCTGACTCATCAAACTCCTCAGACCCTTGGGGCCTTCTATGCCGGAAACACCACCTAATCTTTTGACATGGCCACACCTTTTAAAAAAGCAACCATTACCTTCCATAAAAAGTCTGCTCAACCATTGAAGAAATAACCAGACCATGAACTTCTTGTCTTTTGGAATGCCCCGGGCATCTTCTCGTTTTGGAATCCCTAGGTTTAGGAAGGTCGTTAACTAATTTGCCATTGAAAGTCTCAAAAGTGTAGACCGCCTTTTTCCATTCACAAACGTGGCCTTTATTCAGAAAGAATACATCGTTTAATCATATGCTTTTGCAAAGTATGGTGTGAAAAAAAGAGATCCTGGGGGGAGCGCCCTTTATATATGTGCGGGACGTTTTTGCAGCAGTTTCATCAATGAAACACCGCAGGCTTGTGTGCATATGCATGTAAGTATAGCCCGTATTGTACGCGTGCAAAAGCAACACCCTCTTGCATGAAACTACAGCGTATTGTCTTTTGAGTAGTCTAAACCCCGAGTTGTTGCATCGAGTTGCATATTACAGCCTTTCGGAAACACATGGGGGGCCACCCCTCATTGCTTGCATGAAGTTGCAGATTTACAACCACTGGGGTATATAGGGGAGCCATCCCCCGGGGTTTTTTGCATCCCAAATAATTTGATATCCAATGCGTGGCAGGCCACCAAACTGGCAGGCCACCAAACTCGAGCTTTAATACAAGAAATTGGATCTTCACCGCATTTGGAAACCAGAGTATTGGTACTTTATTGCAGGTGATTGTGAACCATACAATTATACCGAAGCTGTTTTGGACCTTTTTATGTTAACAAAGGAATGAGTTTACAAATGAATAAGTTTACAAAGGAATAAGTTTACAAAGGAATAAGTTTACAAAGGGATAAGTTTACAAATGGAATGCATTTGTACAAACAATGGAAAAAGGGGAATTTGCGGTTTTAGAGTTTCCTGAAACGACTGACTTTTTGGGGTTCAATAGCCTAGTGTTGCATGAATCGTCATTCTGTGATTCTGTGATTGGTCCACAGTTTGACGCTACAAAAGTAACGATTTGAACTAGTGTCTTTTAAGCCAAGAATATCCCGATTTGGTTTCAATGGGAAGGTCACGGGAGTCATTGTCTACTCTTGGTAATTCCAGATTATCTATTTATGAACCCGAAGGTAAATGCACTACCACCAAATCACAAGTCGGCTCTGGTGTGGTTTCTCATGTCGTTGGGGGTTTCGGACAACAAGACCTTTCTGCCGCTGAAAGGCTCACACGAGTGTCTACCCGAAACAGGGCCCATCTTCTCCAAAGGCTTGCCATCTTGCAAAGTCTTCAAGAGAGCCACGGTCTTCTCCGCCGTCAAGTCCTCGTGGAAGTCATCGTCGATGGCCATCATTGGAGCATTGACACATGCACCCAAACACTCAACCTCCTGCAACGTGAACATCTTGTCGGGGGTGGTTTGGCCAGGCTTGATCTTCAAGAAGTCGGTCACAGCCTTCATGATCTCGTCGGAGCCACACAATTGGCAGGGCGTGGTGGTGCACACCTGGATATTATACTTGCCCATGGGGTGTCTCATGTACATGGTATAAAAGGTGGCCACTTCATAGACTCTCATGGGGGGCATGTCCAAGAACTTGGCCACATAGTTCATGACGGAGATGGATGTGAAGCCCAACTGGCGCTGGCCCAAGTCTAATAGCGGCATGCAAGCACCTTTCTTATATTGGGGAGGGTACTTGGCGACGATCTCCTTGGCGCGGGCCAAGTTTTCTTTGGTGAACTCAAAGGGGAGGTTTTGGTTGTCTTCCTTGATGTCTCTGTGGACGGAGATGATGCTGCTGTTTCTGGTGAAGGCCATTTGACTGGGGGCCTTGGCGGAAAGACTTCCCGAAGCGGCAAGGGATCCGCAAAGGGCACTTCTACATGAGGTGCCGTTGTGGGCTGTGATTCTGGCGGTGGTTCTGGCGAATTGGCGCAACATGATGTGGTGAAGGATGAAATTGGCGGAGGGTTTTTTTGGTGCGTAATTCCAAACCGGATGCGCCCATTGGCCGTGGGACACCAGTACACCACGAAGAATATACCCTACACAATCCAATCCCCGATTCATCCATCCCCAATGATGTTCAGATATCACAACAACGAGGCTATATCCATAGCTTCAGCAGTTCCACCCACCACGAGAAACCAACTAACATTGGTACAGGAATGAAATTGGTACAGGAAAATCTTCTGTACAGGATTTCAACCATATGTACAGGAAAAACATCGGTACACGAATTTGAACATTCAACAGTGAAGTACCGGTACACGTTGAACTACGGGATCTAAACGGCAATATACATTAATATGGAATGCTTAAGCTCTCTTAGCAAATCTCTTTGGTCCTCTTTGCGAAGAGATGGCAACAGTTTGCAAAGGAATCTTGAAACCCAAAGACTTGACCAAGTCGGCGGTCTCGGTGTCAACCTCCAATTGGCCGTTGGTGTGGGACAAGTCCAAGGCGGAGACCTCTGGGACGTATTGGTCCTTTCTCTCACGCTCCTCCTCTTGCAACTTGAAGGAGATACCACGGACTGGGCCCTTTTGGATTCTCTTCATCAAGTGGGTGGTGTAACCAGCAATCTTGTTTCTGAGTCTCTTGGATTGGATCTCAGCAATCTCAGAGGTCATTCTCTTGTTGGTCTCAAAGTCCAAAGTCAACTTTGGGTAGAATCTTTCAATCAAAACCTTGGAGGCTCTCTTGACAGTCTTAGTTCTAACACGACCCTGGAGTTAGTATGAGTTATGGAAAAAAGCAAAAGACAAGACAAAACAAAGGGCAAGACAAGTGGAAAGAAGGGAAAAGACAAGGCATGGAAAGGGGGAAAAGACTCTTGTGGAAACCGGTCCTTCAAGTCTAGAACATGATGATTCCAAGGATTATCTAATCATCCAAAAATGTCTTGGCGCTGATGTCCATTAATCAGTCTCTTGTTTCTGTTCATTGATCAGTCTCTTGATTCTGTTCATTGATCAGTTTTCTGTCTCTGATTCTCTTCATTCACCAGTTTGTCTGTTTTCAGTCTCTTGATTTCTTTGTTGGTGATTTGTCATTCTTGAGATTGTCTTTTGGATGACCTTGGATGGATAAGTTCCATGGCGGCGGGCATAACATACCATATTTGCTAGTTTCTGTTGTTCGGTAAGTAGAAGGGGAGAAAGTTGAGTGGAAAAGGCTCAGTGAGGGACGACAAAATTTTCGCGCGCTGGGTGCAGGAAAAGGGTTGGCGCCCCGCGCACGTGCGCGTGTGACTGCGAATCAGTTACTCTGAGCCTGTGAAAATGGGAGAGGGGAGGAGAATGAGGAAAGAATTCTGGAATTGGAATTTGGGTTTTTATTGGATTTGAAAAGATTTAAAGGAGTCTTTGGCGTTTGGTGAAGTTGAAAATGAAAGGGAAATGAAACTGGGAAGTGAGTTCCGGTACTGCACACAGTGGGACATCTAGTGGTACTGCATACAACCCCTCTAATGATACTGCCATAACAGAATCCAACCATTACATTCCATTGTCTTGAAGCCTTAAAAATGGTGATTACCAGATCCTTTAATGGTTCAAAGTTGGAGGGATGGAAATGGGAGTGGGACGGAATTGGAGATGGAATTGACCCGTGCGGTATATGCAGGACCACCTTCCAAATGGAGTAATTCCCATCCAAATGGAGTCATTTCCATCCTCATCATGGCTCTAAATCCAATCCATGGGTCAATGATTATCCGTATCATCAAGCCAATCAGGGATGAATTTAGGGGGTAGGACTGGGGGCGTGCATTGATGTTCGGGTATATGCAGGATGCTACATACAGGTACGAGTCGTCTTCATTCTATAAACAGTGGATTAATGAGTTGAAGAGCTTGAAGTTGGGACTTGGAGGTTGGAGGAAGGGATATTTTGGTGGCTTGAACAGTGGCTCTCGGAACGGGGCCTCGGAACAGGCCCTCGGAACAGGTCCTCGGAACAGGTCCTCGGAACAGGTCCTCGGAACAGGTCCTCGGAACAGGTCCTCGGAAATGCTCTAATCTTCAATATACCCATACTGAAGAAGAAACCATGGTATTGGAAGAAGAGGCCCAATGCCTGCATAGAGGCCTCTTTAGTGGACTAAAGACAATCAAAGCTTGTTTGGTGGGGCTGGAGAATCAAAAGTCCATCACCAAAAGACCGCTGATGGCGGCCAAATGACGAGTGGCCAAGATCTCGTTAGTATCGGTATTGGGAGGCACTTGAGTGGAAACTCCCAGGCCACGGTCATCTTGAGGATCGTCCAGATGAAAATGGTCGATGGAATCGGAACCGGGGCCGGAACCGGGGTCGGAAACGGGGTCCGAAACAGGATCGTCCTGCACATTGTCAATACCATCGATCATGGCTCCTCCCTCCGCCACCCTTTGATGATTTGCCCTTAAAACGGCCTCTCGGATAAACATCCGAATATACTCCGTGGAAAGAGCGGCTGCAGTGGCCGAAATCCGTGTGGTCGGCTCCTTGAATGAGTCTTGATGGAAAACCCGTGCCACCACCTTGGAAGAGAGCATCCTGAACAAATGGACAGGAACGGACAGGAATGGACAGAAATGGACAGAAATGGAGGGAACGGACAGAAACGGACAGAACTGGAGAGATCAAGAAATGGACAGAACTGGAGAGATCAAGAAATGGACAGAACTGGAGCTAGGATCAGTGGAAACCTGTGCAACGGATACTTCTAGGATCTGGGGAAGTGGAAGATTAGGAACCTGGAGAACCAAGAACTGGAGAACTGATTGTTGGAACTGAGGAATCAATGAAGTGGGAATGGACAGGTTGTCAACTGGTTCTGGACTGGAAACGGACAGAAGACAGATTCTGGACTGGACTGGAAATGAACAGTTCTAGTAATGGACAGATTCTAGACTGGACAGAACTGGACAGAAAGACAGATTATAGACAGGAAATAAACAGTTTCTGGCCTGGCTGGATTGGACTGGCTGGATTGGAAAGGGTAACGCCAGACCAATGGTTGGATCAATGGGGGGCGTGTCTAATCTGGAATCTATGATTTGTGATGGTCAACAAGACAAAAAGACAAACAAGACAAAAAGACAAACAAGACAAATAGACAAACAAGACAAACAAGACAAACAGTGGTATCCAAAGAAATCTTATATGCAGGTTCTCCTCTATAAACTTCTTGATTTGGTTTTGGTTTGTTTTGGTTTGGTTTGGTTTGGTTTTGGTTTGGTTTTGGTTGGTGATTTGATGGTCTTTTTCTGGACTTTTCTGGTCTCTTTATGTCCTGATTTGAGTGCGCGTCGCGTGGCTGCGAAGAAGTGGAGCCAAAATGGGGCGTAAAAAACCGAAAATGGTCCCATAGTTAGAAAAAATCACGTGCAAACGAAACTCCAAACCGATTATGTAAAAATGTTCAGAAGTCACATTGTTCCATTGTTCACATTCGAAACTGAGTTCAAATCGACTCTGCAGCCCATTTCCAGTGGCTAACTTCGTAGCAGGGTAACATGAAATGTTGAACTTTAAACCTTTGTTAGTTCATAAGCAGGAACTGTTAGGATATTGGTTTCTAGCACTCGAGTCAGCGTGGCAAATCGTTGCCACGTCAGTCTTGGGGTATACTGGTCTGTCTGAAACTAGTACTGGTCCTTAACTGAACTGATTGATGGCCGTAAAAACCTCTGAGCGGGACCCCCTTCTTATATAGTCCGGTGGCTCCCCGCGGCACCTGCATGTAAAAGACCAAGACCTGTTTCTGTTGCGCGCTTGTATAAACGCTCTCATAATCGGGCACGTGAGTCTCATTGGCTTGCAATATTAACTCTGGTAAGTATGAGCTCTGGTAAGTATGGAACTTCTTTCATTTCTTTGCTTGTATTATTGTTCGGGTATATCTGAAGTAGGAATCCTTTATATAATCTTGGAATCTTATTCCTTACCACAAGCTGAGCTGAAGGGATTTCCCGCCTTATATCCAACTGAATGGCCTAGATTTGTCGGAGAATATTTCAAGGAAGAGAAAAGTAGAATTACGCTGTAAAAAAAACTGGGGGGATCGCCAAATTTATATACCGCAGGAACAGGCGGTTTTGTGGCCAGAAACAGGCGGTTTTGTGGCAGCACAAATATGAAACGCGCGGGGCGTGCGAATATAAATTGCAGCCAGATCCGCTTCTCAGAACTTCCACCCTTTTTTTTCACCACCCTCTTTTTTCACCACCCTCTTTTTTCAACCCGACCCGGAAGATTATACCCCTCATGCGTGATTCTATCAGACAGCTGCCATTCGCCTTGCCCCCTTCGTGACTGACTGCGTGAGGGGGAGTCATCGCCCCTTTGTCGGAGTCATCGCCCCTTTGTCGGAGTCATCGCCCCTTCGTTGGAGTCACCGCCCCTTTGTCAGAGTTACCGCCCCTTTGTCGGAGTTACCGCCCCTGAATGACTCTCTCTCATTGGTTCTTTTTTCAGATCTTGTTCCGGATACTCCACTGGTCCGCCAGTGGCACTCTTCATATCCAGAGTGGTTCTTACCTCCGTGCTTCATCTGAATCCCCCGCATTCTTAACTGAGGAGTACATTCTCCTCTTATAAAGTTTCAGTATGCAGGACATATGAGACGAGGGAAAATATCCTGGGGGAATTTTTGCTCGAGCAAAGTGTGAATTCTGCTTTTAAGAAAGAAGGGTTGCGAAAACAGAAAATGGTGCGAAAACAGAAAATGGTGCGAAGACAGAAAAGGTGCGAATTCAAAAAAGGTGCGAATTCAAAAAAAAGGGGCGAAGACGGAAAATGGCAAGTTTAGAGGATGATGAAATGGGACTTTCATGGAATGAAAAAAAAAGGGGAATAACGCTGGTTTTGGAAGAAAAAAAAGGGAATTAATCTAGGACAGAATCGGTGGTTTTGGAGAAAAAAAGTGGAATTAAACTAGGACAGAATCGGTGGTTTGGAAGAGAAAGAATTGCTGAGTCTGGAAGAGGAAGAATGCTAAATTGGGGAGAAAAAGGAGTTGAATTTGGAAGAGAAAGTGGAAGAGAATGAATTGGAGCTTGGAGAAGAAGAATTACTGGTTTGGGAAAAAAGTGGGATTCGGAGAATGTGTTGAATATGACAAGAGTGGTGTGGTTTTTAATTTGAAGGAGTGTGTGGGTATTTGAATGCCTGTGTGCAGGTACGAGAAATTCAGTAGTGTACGGGTTTTTATCTTATGGCGTGGTGTACGGGTCTACATTCAATTAACAGACACGTATGGGTACTAACCATGAGTTAATTTGGAAAAACCAGATTATCGGGCTGGAGATGTACGGGTTTATTTATAGGATTGATAGCTTGTCTAATTTTAGAGTTTCAAGCCAGGAGTATTAGACAAATGGACAGATTAGACAAATGGACAGATTAGACAATTGGACAGAAATGCAGTAGACAGAATGGACAGATAAGACAAATCAGACAGAAAAGACAAATCTCGGGTGGGGGATTGGACAAATTGACAGATTGGCAAATGGACAATTGGACAAATTCACAAATGGAAAAATTCGTCAAATTGTAGACCCAGGCCGTTCCACTCTTTGGTGGACATGATCACTTTTGTCCTGTACACAACCGCATAAAGGTTGACATGGCCTGTATATAGAAAAAATAACGACTTAGATACAGGATTGAGTGTGGATTACCTGGGCGATTATATGCAGGCCATGCAGCAGTGCACGAAGAAAGCCCAATGTTTTGAGCCACTCACCGGTTGAAATTG
Source organism: Metschnikowia hamakuensis (assembly GCA_002370815.1). Taxonomy (NCBI): domain Eukaryota; kingdom Fungi; phylum Ascomycota; class Pichiomycetes; order Serinales; family Metschnikowiaceae; genus Metschnikowia; species Metschnikowia hamakuensis. The sequence goes on from NKZZ01001395.1 coordinate 62,584, forward strand.
AATGAAACTTAAAAACCAGTATAAAGATGGTAGTGAAAAAGAAGCTGTCCGAATTTAGTTTGGTGGCCGTTTCTGTGGCGCTGGGAATGGACCCCAAGCAAACCTGCACATAGACACGAACCTGCACATAAAGCATTTAAGTACATAAACTCAGTTTAGGGTGGGATGTACGGATGTTTGTTCATGTGGTGCGCGACTATGGCGTATCGTTACTAAACGCTACTCCACACCCACTCAGTCTACGGTCATCAGTCTAATCGCCTTGAGTTTAAGCACTTATTCGTCGGTCCCAGAATTACCCGTTCCTTGGATTACCCGTTCTCAGAGTTACCCGTTCCTTGGATTACCAAGACTAGACAGATCAGACAGACAGCCAGATCAGACAGATCAGACAGACAGCCAGATCAGACAGACAGCCAGATTAGACGGATTGACTAACAGATCAGTCAGGAGCATTCCCCTCGATTCACCACTGATCTCCATCAACCAATCATTCTTCTCCTCAAGGTCTTCTTGTATCCTTCCATTTCTTCACCAAGAGACTGCATCCCCGGATTCATAATTGATTCAACGAATCTCATATTAATTGTTAGATCAACAATTGATTTTGAAAAACGGACTCATTGAGCATTGACGGACTCATTGACTTTGTTGTTTTTCTTAGAGACATTGGTCCGATCAGTCCTGGCTTTGACTCCAACGCAGGACTTTTCATTGAAACAAGACTCTTTATCATTAGTGAAATCGTCCCGTTTCCAAGTCCCCATAACTTCATCCATTGTCGTTATTCCATAACTTGTCGTTTTCCATAACTTGTCGTTTTCCATAACTTGTCGTTTTCCATAACTTGTCATTCCATAACTTGTCATTCCATCTTCAAATGTCAGCGTCTCAAACGTCGTCGTGGATCTCGCTTGTCAAGACCATCATTGGTGCTGGGCTCTTGTCGATGCCATTGGCGTTTCTGACCGATGGAATCTTATTGGGCGTGGTGATCATTTTGGTTGCGGCCGTGACGGCTGGGTTTGGCCTTTTTCTCCAGGCGTACTCCAGCGGCTTTGTGCCGGCCAACCATGCCACGTTCTTTAATCTTTGTTCCCGAACGTACCCGGGGCTTTCCGTGGCGTTTGACGTGGCCATTGCCGTGCAATGCTATGGGTGTGCCATTTCATATCTTGTGTTGATTGGAGACTTGATGCCGACGGTGTTTCCCCGGGTTTTTGGCTTTGAAGATCACATCCGTCCGTTCTGGATCTTGGCTTCGGCCTTGCTTTGCGTGCCGTTATCCTTTCTCCGCAACCTTGATTCCTTGAAATATACCTCCATCTTGGGCTTGGTGGCTATTGGGTACTTGGTGGTGTTGGTGGTGGGCGAATGGTTGGCGGACTCCGTGCCTAAACATTCCCGTGGTCACGTGTCCTGGGCCCCGGGCCTGTGGACTCTGGTGTGCTCCACCTTCTCCATCATTGTGTTTGCTTTCACGGGCCACCAGAATATGTTCTCCATCATCAATGAGGCCCGCAACAAGTCCTTGAAACTGTTGTCGTCGTTGGTGTACTTGGCCATTCTGTGTGCCGCCCTCCTCTTTTGCATCGTTGGTTTGGCGGGGTACTTGACCTTTGGCCACCTTGTGCAGGGCAATGTCATTGTCCAGTACCCGACTCTGGGCAGGGCCACCGTTGGACGCTTGGCCATCGTGTTCATGGTGGTTTTTTCTTTCCCCCTTATGATCCACCCGGCCAGACTCTCCGTCAACAATATCTTTTATTGGATGTTTGGGAAAAGACCTGTATCCGGGTCCGAGCCAGGCGAATCCGCTTCTCTTTTGCCCGAACCGGAATCAACCCCAGACCTTTTGGAGTCCGCCTCTCCTCACCTTGCGGCCTCTTCCGAATCGGGCCTTGTGGTTCCTTTCCCCCAGAAAACCTTCTATGTCATCACTGTTGTTCTCCTTACTGTGGGGTACACAGCTGCAGTCACCATCGAATCGTTTGCGCTTGTTTTGGCCATAGTGGGTGCCACCGGCTCCACGGCCATCTCGTTCATTCTCCCGGGTCTCTTCGGATATAAGCTTGCCGGGGAAGCGGGGAATAACGTCTTGAAATTGGCTTCGTTGGCGTTGGTCATCTGGGGATTTCTCGTCATGGTCGTGTGTCTCTATTCCACTGTGTTATAGACAAACAGGAGAGCAGAATGAGATCAGTCTGGTGAAACCTTTAGATCAAATAATAGAATCAAAGAATTGATGAAGGTATAGTTATCAATTCCAAAATAAATCATATTTTCAGAAAAGAGATCCTGTTAAACATGGTTTCTGGAATTGATGACCTCAAGTCATTCTTGAGCGCTTTGAGGAACGAACTGGAGATTATGACCATCAGGAAAAGGTAGACACAATGACGACTGGTAGCAGGTACTGGCAGAAGTAGTAGTATCACTTCACTTGTAGTAAAGCATGGTAAGCACTTCTCAGTATTGTGCAGTATCCTGGGTTAAGTCAATTGTTCGAATCGGTCTTTGTTCTCCCCTGATTCTGCTTCGATAAGCGTTTCATTGGCTTGTATAGCTTTGGCAGCTCGCCGGTTCTGCCTGCATGGTAGATCCAAAAAAACAGGGCTAGGAAGAACGGAATCAGGGGTATAATTCCCCCCTCTTTATATCTTTCTCCTAAGCCGCTTCGTTCTTCTTCTTCTTTTCCATATCCATTTTAGCTGGAGTCTTTATGAACACGGAACTATGAGACTTGCAGCCAGGATCACTAGGATTAACCGGGCCGACTTTATGGATATTGGAACCCCGAATTGACAAATCTAACCAGTCTCCAAGAGGTCTGGACCTTGTATATTAGCACCGTACACCGTTTAAGTTTTTTTTTTAAAAAAAATAGCCGCTTGTAAGGTCTCCAAATTCAAAAAATATGCGCACTGGAAAAGTGGGAATCCCCTTCTTATATAGTCCGCGATGCCCATTTCGCAGCCACCGGCGCGCACGCTCATGCAAATGCAAATGCACCTTATGCATGCGCCGTGTTTCATCCCCTGGTTGTAAACTCGCAATATAAAAGAGGCCCGCTTTCCCCCTACAATTGAACCCCCTCTTTTTTTCTACTACATCCAAACGTCCTTTAATGATCAACTGAAATGATGAATAATACTGACACACGACGACACAGTACAGTACTACACGGCAACTACCACTACCGAGATATTCAGCGGTACGACTATTGATACAAGTTTCCTGATGCTGCTAAAATGAAATCCATTATAATATGAATTTGTGCTACTACAAATACTGGTGCTGGTGCTGATACACAATGTCTACAGACTACAGACTACTACTACTACTACTACTACTACCAATATTCTGAGATTACTACCAGTTTACCGCTACTGACAACTAATACCAGCTACTACCAATACTAGCTACTAACTCTGGATGGAATAATACTTATACTACAGCTAGTGAGTACAGACCTCTACTATATTGTGAGATGTACTAAGACTGACTACTAGTTCGGCTACTACACCTTATGAATATATTACCACCGTTTCTGCCAAGGAGCATGAGATACTTAGACTATACTTCTGCGACTACTACTACAGACAGAGACAGACAGAGACGATACTAACACTAGGATACCTTGAGATATAAAATATACAGCTGCTACTACTGACTATACTACTTAGAGGACGATATTTTGAGATAATGGCAACTACTACTCGCTATACTACTTTCCAGGACTTGGATCTACTACTGCTAGTATTAGTAGTATGAATTGTACTAACTATGGCTCTATTAGACTGGCTGGAACTACTGGAAGCGACTGGCTAATGTATATACAGAGGACTATATACATGAGAAATGTACACAAGTTGATAGTATTAATGGATGCGCAAGGGGATCTTCTCGTTGGAGAGTTGCGAGTCGGTGGAGTCCAGAGAAGTGTTTACCGGGGATTCATGGTCGGTGTCGTCCTCGTCACTGCGGACATCCTCAGCATTCTGGCCCTTGATGACTTTCCACACCACGCGAGCAATCATATACAACCAGATCAACGATAAGATCTGCAAGCCGCCCAAGAGCACAAGGAAGCCGTGCATGATGCTCGGGGTCCAGCAGATCAGATTCTGGGAGAAGTGCAACCCCGGCTCACAAATGGTTTCGGCCATCAACAGCGACGACTTGGTCAAACTCACATAGAAGATATAATTGTATACGCCATGGCGCAATACAATCCAAGCAATGGTGAAGAGACCAAACATGGCATCGCAAGCGTTGGAGAAGCGCAGGTACTTGAGGATCTTGGCCGTCGACAATAAAATGTCCACGGAGTCCATGATGCAGGCGATCAAGTTGCCCGCCCGGGTGAAATAATAATAATAGGACCCAATGACAAGCAGGCACGTGACGATGTGATGGCAGAACATCTGGTAATGGTCTTTCCGTTCGGCCTCGATGTTCAACACCAACACCTGCTGCAACCAAAACGCTATCATGACCAAGTAATATGTTTTGAACAACGGCGACAACCGGTTATGCGGCCACCCCACAAAAATATGTTCAATGTTGTTCCAGTATGGAGAATGGTAGTAGAGGTAGAAGCCAAAGATAAAGGAGAAGCCATAGTAAGCAGCAGCCCACGACTGCTCGGCAAACCTCAAGCGGGCTTTCTTCAGCTGGATCTGGAATACCCGAAGAGCGATCGGGTCAAAGAGATATGTCATCAAAATGGCCCGCCAGAACGTGATGAGCACCACGTGGTACGCCACGAAATAGCTATCGTCGGCCCCGATGCCATACACCGCCGCCTCGGGAAACATCGGCTCCGACGGCAGCCCGCTGCCCGCAATGCTACCGGCAATGGTGGACGTGCGGTTGGCCGCCCGCGTGTACCCGACGCCCCGGGGACTTCCACTTAGAAGGTACTGCAAATGTAAGAATTTGCTGGTCACCGCATGCACCTGGGGGAACGTGCTTCGGGACACAAAGTCCACCACGTAGAGCGCCACGATTAGGTTTCGCGTGATGGCTATTTGGTGTTTGTCGATGAAATTAAGGACTGAACGCATGTGAGCAAAAGCTTCTAATCGAATCAGGAAAGACGAAATAGGCTGGATGTCCGGTTGTTTGATTGGATGTCCGGTTGTTTGGCTGGATGTCCGGTTGTTTGGCTGGATGTACTGGTTGTTTGGCTGGATGTCCGGTGGTTTGGCTGGATGTACTAGTTGTTTGGCAGGATGTCCGGTTGTTTGACTGGATGTCCGGTTGTTTCGCTGGATGTACTGGGTGTTTGGCTGGCTGTACTGGGTGTTTGGCTGGCTGTACTGGGTGTTTGGCTGGCTGTACTGGGTGTTTGGCTGGATGTACTGGTTGTTTGGCTGGATGTCCGGTTGTTTGGCTGGATGTACTGGTTGTTTGGCTGGATGTACTGGTTTGATTGGATGACTGGTTTGATTGGATGACTTGTTTGATGGACTTCGTATGCTTGGGCCAGTCACGTGGCGTGTTCTTGGCAGTGTTTGGTGAAAGGTCGGTCGCTTTGGTGGGAGGTTGTTCGCTTTGGCGGGATCACGTGCAACGGACGGAGGGGAGTAAAAGGCCGAAAACAAACACCAGAAGCGGATAAGGAGCAACTTGGCGGTGACAAAGGCCCGGCGGTTCGACTCGGGGTTTCACGTGTGTTTCACGTTTGTTTCACGTGTGTTTCACTTGCACAATGTTGATGAGACGTGGCCGGTGATGGGATGGGAGGGGGGGAAAGGCCAGAATAGGGTTTCAGGACTGCAGGAAAGGCGTTTCACACTTGTTTCAGCACTGTTTCAGAAAATGCACACGGAAGGATTGGGGAGGGGGCAGAAAACGCTGCTGCGGCGGGGCCTGAGTGTTGTGCCGTGGCGGTAAAAAGAACTGGTTGTGATTTTGAAGATTTCGTGGGCCTTACAAAAGATTCCGCGAGGGGGACTGCATATAACCAAGGGGACCCGATGATGCGTTCTATGAAAAAAATAAAAATGGGGGGGTTTTTCCCGGAGAAAAAAAACGACATTATGAGGAGTTCCTTGTAGAGAGGGGTTTTGCTCTTTTTTGTAGCTATTTTTTTGGGGGGATTTTGCTTGGGAAATGGCTTGGGAATTGGGAATAGGTGTGTTCCTGCATATACCCAAGGAAAAAGACAACTAACCTTGACGAAGCTAAGCGTCCGCCGCGCCCGCGCTCACAAAAAAAAGAAAAAAAAAAAAGATGCATGGTGGGATGTACGGATGTTTTTTTTTTTTTGAGAGTGGAAGTACGGATGTACGGATGTACGAATGTTTNGTTTTTTTTTTTTTTGAGTGGAAGTACGGATGTACGGATGTACGAATGTTTTCGGGGCTTATGTGCACTCCTGAAACATGCACTTCTACGAGACATTTTTCAAAAGAACCACGTAATGAACGCGCGAAAAGGACATTTGTGACATTTCTTTGAGGAGTGCATATAACATCATGTATATGCAATAATGCGACATTGTTTGCTGAGACGTATTTGCAGCAACCAAGGCGGTATGTGCAGGATAATAGTTTAAATATGTCACTGTGAATGTGCAGGACCATAGTAATTAAGAAAGTTAATGCAGGAAAATCGATCAATATTCCTTCTTACGTATTCCATAAACGTACGACTATAGGCTTTTCCTGTATGTAAAGCTGTATGTTCCTGCACTGCTCAAGTAGAAAGCGGAGTTACGCTTATATACACGCCTCAACAATATGCGAATACGACAACTCCAAACAATCGGTACTGCACAAGAGTTGACATGACGCCACAATGCAACACAATACTAAACAGCCAATAGAATCTCGTCTATTTCAACCAATAAAATCTCGTCTATTTCAACCAATAAAATCCGTGCAAACAATTACTCATAGAGCTCCAATGCGGTAAGAAACCTAATGCGGCAAAACAGTTACTAATGCGGAATAATCGACACGGACTTATACCCTAATCGGGATTAATATAGTACTAATACGGCAATACAGACCAATGCGGCAATGAACTTACCTAATGCGGCAATGCAGTTCCCAATACGGTAATGCACTTACCTAATCCGGCCCTTTTGAGAACCAATCCAAAAGTGGTGTTGAGAAATTGGACTCGGACTAATTAGAAAGCGTTCCATGGCTACGAAAACATCCCACAAATGGAAAACTCCAAGCATGGATCAAATCCTTTTACCTAAGATCCAACGCACAGGACATCACGTGCTTCAGCCCAATGTTTCCGAAATAAAGCCATTAGAATGTCTGAAAAGAAACGGCCCCGGTCGTGCCAAGTTCAAAATCACTTTTATGAAATTCCAACAGTACGGTGAAATAGCCTGTCTCTTCACAATCACACTCAACTAAATATTATTTAATTATTCCTACTATTCATGACGCTAGTAGCATTCTTAGTAGATTGGGGCCAGATCCGAGGACGCGGGGGCCGGAACTGCGCAGTTCCGGGGCTTATATCCAGTTCCGACCTATTGACTCAGGTCGTTTTCGCCTCTCCACAAAACAATCGATTACTTATTTTAAAGTCTTCCTGCATACTAAACAATGGTATAAACCTAATGTAATCGTGGGCAGCTCTGATCGGGCGTGTGTGGAGAGAAACGTAGGCCCACGTTTTAGTCGTGCACGTCACGTGCCTTATACTATACAGTACTCATGCCACTATACAGTACTCATGTCACTATGCACTACTAATATCACTAGCAGAGAAGTAAAGACATAGACCAATACGATTTACAGGGTAATACGGACATTGGATCATGGAAACATTATTCACACTAGTGGCGAATCTTGAAAAGATTAGGGTATTCAAGGTTGCCGGTGTTGTGTGCAGGACCATCTATGTATATGCAGGAAACGTAAAATATTGCCACGGACTAACAGTCCAGCCTTATCACCCTATATCTTTTCCATACATATTCTATTCCTGTAGGCAATTTGTAGCAATCATCTAGGCCTTGTTCATTGTATAGATTCACTAATACAATCTGAGAGTAGATTGTCTTGAAACAGTAATACAGAACAATGCAGGAATATAGAAAAATAGAAAAATAGAATGGAAAAATAAAAGAGTGGAAAAATAGAAGAGTGGAAAAATAAAAGAGTGGAAAAATAAAAGAGTGGAAAAAAGAACGGGGGAATGGCGTCTTTTTATAGTTGGGGAGAGTGCGGAATCTGACACAAACGCACAGTGTTCAGGGGCTTGCAGATGGCTGCGAAAATGTAGCCTCACTAATATATAAAGCCCCCTCCCCCCCCCTGCGACTTGGGCAGTATTTTTTTCTTTAACCCTTTTTTAGCAGCACTTGGATCCCCATACTCATGGAACAAAGCCTAAGTCGGACTCGAGCCATCTCGTGGTTTACCTAGTCCCAAGTCTTGGAAAAAAAAAATTAGGGGGTGATTCAAGGACACGATTGACGGCTTAAAAAAGTATAGTCCCAGAGACCAGGATCCAGGAGGGTGTGGCTCAGGAGGGTGTCTCAGGAGGGTGGCTCAGAAGAGTGGCTCAGAAGAGTGGCTCAGAAGAGTGGCTCAGAAGAGGGTGGCTGAACTAAGATGTCTATACTTTCCTCTGGGTATGTGTCTATGAACAGGTTGACCTGGAGTTACTGTGGTATTCCAGAATCTACTCATGTGAATGAAGATTTATGGCTAAGCGTTATTGCTACACCAAAAACTACACCAAAAACTTCATCATACTAACTCAAACTAGGATACTAACTCAAATAGGATACTAACTCAAATAGGATACTAACTCAAATAGGATACTAACTCAAATAGGACACTGCCCAAGATCAAATAGCCATGTGCCTTGAATAAAAGAGGTGACTATCCATTTTTTCCAAACGTTGCCAACTTTACTATCCATGAGACTGACCAGTTTCCAGTGTTCCATTACCTTCGAATAATTATAAGGAAACACATTATTCTGGGAATTTGACCAATGGCCTTGTGTCTTTGACTACCCAATTAGTCTACAGCATTAGTTCTTTCAGGGGAGTGTATTTATAGTGACTATGGAGTCCTATCGCACAAAAGAAGCTAGGTCCATCGACTCTGCAAAGTTTCCTCTTGCTTGATGTTCTTCTCCTGATGTTCTTCTCCTGATGTTCTTCTCCTGATGTTCTTCTCCTGATGTTCGACTCCTGATGATTTCATGACAGAGTCTATTTGTGGCCGGTTTTTCCACGTTCTGGAATACCTTTAAAGACCATGATTGTCTCCTTCTTGGGCGAGATAGCCAGTATATCTGTGACACAAGAGCTCCCGTGCACACTCCACTTCAAGGTCCTTAAATTCTGCCAGATCATAGTTGCTCTTGCTGATGGTGGTTTCATCACATTTGGTCTGGCTGACAAAAGCGTTGTGCAAGCACAATAAGTTGTACAAACACTCGGTCTCGACAAAGTAGAACTTGTCCGAGTCAAGGAATTCCTCACATGGAATTCCGAGGTAGGAAGTGGTTCTGTTTTGTCTGATAGTGAAATCAAAGACTATGTCTTTGTACTTTGCAGGGTCAGCATTGGTTGGCTTTGCAGAGTTTGCAGAGGTTTCAGGCTTGGCCGCCTTTCTCTTGGCACTAAAGGCGTTACAGATTGCCTGCTCATAACAGTTTTCGGAAAACTGGGTATATTCTTCTTTTGGGAATCTGCGCCGGCCATTGAAGTGACAGTCGTCTTTGTTGCTAGCCCGTTTCTCCTCGTTGCAGAACAATTCCTCGACACAGTCATAAGGTGTTTCCTTGATACTTTTTCCTTTTTGCTCGGAGCAGACTATTTCCTGTGAGTCATTTGCAACTTCAGCTCTCTTGGAAAGAGTATAAGTCTCGTCAATAAGAGACAAGAATCTGTCTTTTTCAGCTGGCGGAGTCAAAGATGATTGGGCCTGGACAACGGCCAAAATGGCTGCAAAAATAACACTTGACTTCATGAGGAATGGTTGAATGAGAATGGTTGAATGAGAATGGTTGAATGAGAATAAAAAATTGTGACTTTCCATTGGGAACGACTCTTTTATATCCATTTTTTTATCCCTTTTTTCCTTTGACATCATTTAAACTTTCTCTTCTCGGCTCCTGTTTCATTTTCTCGGCTACTGAACTCAAAGTCTTTTCCAGTGCCGCGAACAATGGGTTTTTTTCTTTTTGCTTGAAAAACAATCGAACTTAAACCAAATTATGGCGCAGCACATGTTCGAGCGAAACACATTGTTGTCAAATCCTGGCGTTGTTGAGGAAAATCAAACCTTAAAACCAATGGAAGGGGCTTCGTCATGGTGCTTTAAGATGTGGATTTCTCTAAGAAAGTCCCAAAAAGTGACCCCAAAAATTACCATAGTGATTTCAAAAATACTATGGTGATTTCAGAATATAGTGACATGGGGTTTTTCCAAGGGATAGACTTGGATTTGAAAGGAAATCCTTTGGTGGAATGGAAAATCCCTAGGGTCGGAAAATCAGGGTTTCTCGGCGAATGGGCCTCGGCTAATGGGCCTCGGCTAATGGGCCTCGGCTAATGGGCCTCGGCTAATGCGCCAATTACCCAATCGGGGGATTTGCTTGGTTGAATTCCAAAAAAATGGTTTTGGAATTTACAAAACCTGACATCTTTGGAAAATGGTGATGTTGTTTTCGGTGCAAATTGCAAGACTTGATGAAATTGCAAGACTTGATGAAATTGCAAGACTTGGTTCCAAAATGCAGGCTAGACTGTGGCAAATATGCACATTATTTCTGGAATAATAGCATAGCCTTGATGTTCTTTTTCGCGAGGAAATCATCACGAGCAAAAGAAATTCGGGAAAGAAACTGAACATTGAGCTTGGAAAGGGAAAAAGTGGCTTATGTGCAGGTCCACACACATGAAAGTCGTGCCAACCCCAAACGCACCCTGGTAAGTCTTGCCAAGTTATAAACTATTTCAAACCCTTGACTTTTGTAAATGTAACAATTTGTTGAAAAGCTCTCTTGTGGCTCATCTAAGCTATCGGTTCCAACTCTGGTCAATTCCTGTCCAATTGTCCGTTCCTGTCCAATTGTCCATTTGTCCATTCCTGTAGATCCCTGTCCATTTGTCCATTCCTGTAGATCCCTGTCCATTTGTCCATTCCTGTAGATCCCTGTCCAATTGTCCACTCCTGTAGGTTCCTGTCCATTTGTCGAATTTCCCTGTATATAGCTTAAAAGCCTTGGAATATTCCTGGTGTTATAATACAGACAAAGGTAGTATCTGATATGCAACTGACGTTCAACAGAATTAGAGCGTTGCAGACCTGAAACTTTCCCGGGTCAGATTATGCCAAAGTAGTTGGACGAATCCACCAAGAGAAGCCTTCGTAGCTGATAGTATCCCACCAACATAAGGATGTTTCTGACTGCTTCTGACTGCTTGACTGCTTCTGATTGCTAACCACGGCATAGTCTTTTAGTGTGAAGTCCTTTCTCAGAAAAGACCTGTATCCTTGATGTCTTTGGTGAATCCAGTTCAGGTATTTTGGATCATGTATAATGTCAAATGCATCATGGTATACACAGGACTTTGTTCTCTTCTTCGTATGTTCAGTCACCACGCTAGCTGGACGTAGTTTCAGACTTCCTCTCTTCCTCTGACTTATCTTGAGTAGTTCTAAACTCCCTTTTGAGTAGTTCTAAACTCTCTTTGAGTAGTTCCCAAACTCCCTTTTGAGTAGTTCTTAACTCTCTTTGAGTAGTTCTTAACTCCCTTTTGAGTAATTCCCAGACTCTCTTTTGAGTAGTTCTAAACTCTCTTTTGAGTAGTTCCCAAACTCTCTTTGAGTAGTTCCCAAACTCTCTTTTGAGTAGTTCTAAACCCTCTTTTGAGTAGTTCTTAACTCTCTTTGAGTAGTTCCTTAGACTCTCTTCCCCTCATTGAACTTTTCTCGTTTCTTCCTTCCTGTTCTTGGAAGCTGTTGACTCCTAGTTCTTTTCGAGTAACTCAGACCCCGTCTTTAATTCCCCTTAACCTTTTCTTTGGGTGATTGTTCCTCTTTGAACAGTCCATTCCTCGGAAATTACCCTTTACAGACGTTCAATGGAGGAATCCAACGGAATCAAAGTTGGTCCTTTCATTGGTCGTTCCAGTTTTTCGACAATTTCTTGAGTTCGTCCTTTCGTCTTCTTCCAGGGTTCGTCCAGTTTATCGATTGAGAAGCATGACATGAAGGGCTTTGCGCACGTGGCCTTCGTTATACCTATCCCAGGCAATGTACAAGGCCACCATGTCCTGCATGGCCTCGGCGACCTCGTCCAAATTAACGTGGGAATAGTTGAAGAAATGCATGAAGCGGTCGATCTTGGTGGCCAGGTCCACGTGGCCTAGCAGCGAGGACGTGGGCCCGTCCAAGGCCATAAGGTCCTCTATATGCAAGTCCGGCGGAGCCGCCGGCCCCCGGAGCGCCCCCAAGTGTTTCTGAAGCACCAAAGTTAGGTACACGGCACAGAAGGCAATCACGTGCGGCGGCAACACCAAGTGGAGGTCGGTGATGTACAGGTCATTGATCAACAGCCACGAGTGTTGCAACTCCTCCTGGGAAAGCACCAAGCCAAACTCCGGCAGGCTGCCCAAAAACTCATGCACCTGGAGCAACGCCCGGTACGGATGGTGCACGACCAAGCACATGTCCAACTCCTCAATAAGGTAGAACTCAAACTCGGCCAATTTCCGTACATCATGCGGAATGTACTCGGGCCAAAGCCCCCGGGCCTCCGTCACCACCTGCCGGATATGCTGGGGGCACTCCTCGATCTTGCACGCCACATAGAGACACGTGGCCACAAGGAGGTAGACGTTGATCTCCTTAAGCGACGCCCGAGTAAGAAACCTCGTCATGAAGATCTCCGCCGTCAGAAGCGCAACCTGCCGCACATTGAGCCGCCGCCCCAACTTCACCACCATCGTGTGGAGGTAGATCTTCATGTTGATATCATAGCTTATGCCTGCATAGTCCTTGATATGGCCTCCCTGGATCATTTTCTTCTCGAGCCCAATGAGCCGCCGCCGAACCTCGCCGAGCTCCTCTTTTTTCATTTGCCACTGTAACCGCTGGGTCAGCGCCCAATAATCTGCAGACATGGAGGTTGGGGTTTATGGCTTGGGTAAAGGAAATAGCGGTAAGATTTGGATTTGGGACTTGGATTTGGATTTGGACTTGGATTTGGATTTGGACTTGGATTTGGATTTTGAGACTGGGACTTGGGATTGGATTTTGGGGGGTTGGATGCAGTCCGCGCAGCACGTGACAAACTTTTTCTTTTCGTTAAATCGGGCAATTTCTCCAATTGAAACCCGTGGCGTATTTGGCGGCGTGTGGTTGTAAGAAAAATGGTGGTTGGTGGATGGGTAATTTATGGTGAGGTTGCGCGGGGCACGGCTACACCCGTACCTCCCGTTTGCAACCTCCACTTCGCCAACCCTGATACACTATATACAGGTCCCTTCCACTGGGTCCTGCATACTCCATTTCTACGCTATATACTGTACAGAATACATGGACACTGAGTTCATTACATCAAATACTGCATAAGGTATTATATACCGTACAGAATATATATGTAGGTACTGCATACAGCTGTTATATACTGTAGATATTGTATCTAATGATAAAATGAACAAATAATAAACTGGTTTAGTTATATACAGTCCAGTCACATGACCCGTTTATTTTTTTATGAACATTCTATGTAGTTATTTTTTTTGTCTAATCTTTGTCTAATTTTGTCTAGTTTTTGTCAGATTTTTGTCGAATTTTTGTCGAATTTTTGTCGAATTTTGTCTGATTTTGTCTAGTTTTTGTCAGATTTTTGTCGAATTTTTGTCGAATTTTGTCTGATTTTTGTCGAATTTCTTACTTCATCCTAATTACCCAATTTAAACGGTAGAACTTAGGTGAAGGTTGGTATTCAGTGAGACTTGAATGACAGACCAAATATGTGCCGATTCACCCACTTTTGCTGTACTGTTGGGGAGATCCGAGGGTGTGCCGAGTGTTCACCGAGGGTGCGGTCGGAATGGCCAATCTTGATCTTTTAAAAATGTACACACGCTATGGAATTACAATTTAAAACATCCACTTTAATGTCCGGAATTCCAGCATTCCACAGAACAAATTTCTATCCTAGTACGATGGAAAATAAGGGGTTTGCGTTGGGCCTTTTTCTGCTGACGATGTGTGGTGCACGGGTGTGGTGCACGGATGTGCCGCAGCCCAGTTCCGGGGTTTGCAGCCATTTCTCCAAAGTACCTTTTAGAGTGGACCAAAAAAACTGGAGTTATTGGTGGATAAGAAAAAAGCTTAGAATTTACTAAATGATGCTCAATCACCAAACATCCAGACATCCAGACACCAAACATCCAGACACCAAACATCCAGACACCAAACATCCAGACACCAACCAAACATCCAGACATCCACGGTATTAGCTCCGGAACTCGTACTCCATAAAAAAAATTTCCACCTCTCGGCAATGATGATAGTATTGGCGAAGCGGGTAATACAGAATCCTGCTGACTTGTGATTGGCCCGGAAGCGGGCAGGAATAGAAATGGCCATTCTGAATTTTGCCATTGAAACTTAACGTCAATTGGGACGGGCGAGTTCCGGGGCCGAACTTAATCCGAGGTTCCTCGAGCGCCACACCTTCCCGATTAGGCGCTTGCAAGTAACCATGTTTACTTTTGGTGAATTCCGTGGGCGGAACCGAGGAGTTTCCGTAGGCCAAAAACTTGACATTCTCTTCAATGCGCGCATCCGGCGCACCATAAAGCGGAACGTACACGTGATTTATGCACACGTACAATTTGCCGGAAATGCCCGACACACGGTAATTTTCCGGACTTTTTTGGTCGTCAGGGTGTAAAATGTAAATTTCAATTTCGGTGCATTTTTCGTCCTGCACATACTGCGGGCCATGCTGAATATACAGGATTGTCCTGTGGTTATATTTGGAGAAGTATTTGGTGCGCGCACACCGGTAAAACTTTTGGTTCAAGATTTTCCCCTCTCGGTCCAAATCCCAACTGGTTCCTTCTGCATAGGGAAGAATGGCCACGTGGTCTTTATAAAGCCCGACATTTCCGGGTGTTTTCCCGACATTCCCGACATTCCCATTATTCCAGCTTTTCCCGACATTCCCGTTATTCCAGCTTCTCCCGACATTCCCGACATTCCCATTATTCCAGCTTTTCCCGACATTTTTGGGTGTTTTCCCGACATTCCCGACATTCCAGCTTTTCCCTGACGCTGATTGGTCAATAAAAACATAATCTCCATCAAACAAAAATTTGACGGCATACCGTGGCGGGTCTTCATAAATAAACACTTGCTCCAGGAAACCATCAATGAAACGGCTGACAATGGAAAGTGGATGGAATTGATTATTGACTCTGGCGAAGAAATTGACCTTTTCAGGCGGTTTCGGCGGGTCATCCTCGGGTTCGGCCCGAACAGTGGCGAAAAGAATCGAGACAAAGAGAACCAATTGATTGCGTTTCATGGTGATTTGGTATTTGGTGATCCCTCAGAATCTGGGAACCCATCCTTTTATATCCAAAAGGAGACAATGGCACAAAGGGAAAGGGAGAAGGGGACAAAGGGAAAGGGTGAAGGGCACAAAGGGAAAGGGAAAGGGAGAAGGGGCCATTGAAGTTTATTTTCCTCGGCCACGCATTGTTGTTTGAAGAAAAGCTGAGGGGTTATAAGATCTGGAACTTGATCTTCAGGAGGTCCTGCATGCTTATGGTCGCCGTTCTTCATAAACCAAAGCCCCTGACGCCAGGTATCGGGGTTTCTGACTTGTAACGAGTCTTGGGATTTACCCTTTCCTCCTTCCAAATACGGAATCCTCCTTCCAAATGCGGAATCCTCCTTCCAAATACGGAATCCTCCTTCCAAATGCGGAATCCTCCTTCCAAATGCGGAATCCTCCTTCCAAATGCGGAATCCTCCTTCCAAATACGGAAGTGCTCCTTCCCTGAGAACTTGCTCAATTGTTTGTCATTCAAATTGAGTTCCTCCTATTTTTCTTCCTCCAAAGTCTCCCTGTAAAGGCCATGAAGACCTGGACTCCGATTGACGTGAGAAAACGTCCATATTGGTCAATTTCATTGTTTGTAAAATCGTAGTCTCAGCTTTGTGGATTGAATCCTGTGGATTTCATGAAATTTCGTGGATTTGAAGACCCCGAAAAGACCAAGTGCTGTATATAGGAACAGCAATGGATTTTTTTTGTAAATTGGTCAGTTATTCATTTTTGGAAAAGTAACTTTTGGAATCCACCAATCAGTATATCCTGGCATGGACACGTGTAAATATGCAGGGTATTGTTTCAAAGACTCGTATCCTTGTAGAAACTCGTTAATCAAAAATCGGGAGTTCCTGCTTGGGCACAGTCGATCGTGAGCTGCTTGCCTGCTGCAGCCAAGGGGTCGCAGCCAAGAGGTTCAACGTCCTTGCAATTCTCCTGCTTAAAATGCAACTCGTGGAACAAACCCTTCTTCAATCCCGTTTCTTTTGATGGTCTTTAAGAATTGCTGGCGGATCATGGCATCGGTATCCACACGTTAGCCTTGTGCAAAGGAGCTGTGATTCCCGTCAAAACACCAAACTTGTCCATTCCTGCACCTGCCGAAGCAGCAGGCACTGGTGCTTGGTGGAATATCCTTGAGTCCATCGTCTTCCTTGGCCTTTGCTTCTGCAAGTGGAGTCTTTTCATGCTCATAGACTGCATCCTGCAACTCCTGGTCCTCGGCCAAATTGATTTGAACCAATGGCTCAGCTCATCCAGAGTATTGTATGTCCACTCTCTGATCTCGGTGAAATGGCCCTTGATAGCAGCAGCTGCCGCCATGGCTGGCGACCATAAGGTGCGTTCTGGACTTGGCCCCCTGGCGAGACTCGATAACCTTGTCCAAGCCCTCTTTTTCCGCTTGTTTTTTGACCAGTCCTGAGCCGGGCACCACCAAGACCAATTTGACGAAAGGAGAATTCTCACAAACAACTGCAAACATCATTAACCGATTGAATCAAAACTTGCTTGTGGAAATTGCTCCACTTCGAAGCGGAGCAAATATTAGCGAAAGTAATGATTTGACCCCATAGATAAACCCCTAGGTTTTCCTCTCTTGAACTTTTTGTCTTCTTTTGAACTTTTTGTCTTCTTTTGAACCTTTTGTTAGCAACTTTGTTCTTTTGGGTATAGAAGAAACAATGATATAATTGGCCAGGAGTATAACCCGACCAAACTCGATTGGCCCTGTTTTGAGAAGATTTGGTAGAGTGCCACTCCAATCCCACACCAAGACTTACCAACACCAAGACTTACCAACACCAAGACTTACCAACACCAAGACTAGACTTTTACCAGCAGTCCATGTAAGTGAAAATACTAGTCGAAGCAGTAATCAATCGTACTGGTTAGTGATGGTAATAGGAGCAGTAACGTCGCAAGATCTCATTATCAGCAAACACTATTGGTAGCCCTAGTAAGTAGTCAGTCTCAGTAGAGCAAACACCAGTGCTAACACTAGTAATAGTATAGTATCAGCACTAGGATCAGTGGTAAGTAATGGTCCACTATTGGAAGTGCTAACACTAGTAATAGTATCTCGTTGGCCCAAGTTCAATACTTCTATCATCCAATTGTACCACGGAAGTTACTGGCCCAACTGACAGTTCCTTCTTATGGACCACCTTCCAAGGGTCCGACAGCCAAGTCACCTGACATAAAGGTACCAATTGCTCTATGAGATGTGCTGCTCAGATGTGCTGCTCAGATGTGCTGCTCAGACGTGCTGCTCAGATTTGCTGCTCAGATGTGCTGCTCAGATGTGCTGCTCAGACGTGCTGCTCAGATGTGCTGCTCAGACGTGCTGCTGGGAGGTAGTATGTTATCAGGGGGGTGGCGGCGCTGGGGATGGCAAAAAAAAGTCCGTGAACATGATGTCTCTCCTCCTTCAAGTCGCATGCACAAAGTGCCCAAACGTCCGGCAGCCCAACAATCCAGAGAGGTTGACACTGGTGTTTTGGATGCTGCCAATTCTATATTCTGGGATCCTTGGATTTCTTTTGGATCAATTCAGTTCAATCACGGCTTCTATAAATGGTAGCACGGATTCTATAAATGGTAGCTTAATGAATGAAATGCATTTGTTTTGTTGTTTTTGTTTTGTTTTTTTTGTTTTTGTTTTTGTTTTAAAAGCCAACGTATCTTGAGGTTTTTTTGCAGATTTCGATTTAAGGGGCGGATCCTCTCTTTATATAGTCTATTTGTGGGGGATCCTTTTTGTGTTTCTTTCGCGGAGCCCCTGAACACATTTCCGGTATATATGTTCGAGAAGATTGGAAAGTTTCCGAGGTTGTGGAGAATGCTTATTCGGGCCGGTTTATGCTGCATCTTGCATCCTGCATCCTGCATCTACCGACTAGTACACTTTCGCCTCATCAACCTTCCTTAAACAACGGGCCGTTTTTTTTATCGGTGTACCTTCTGTAGTTGAAATTAAGGGGGTCTCGGAAGTTTCGAAAGGTATTTCTATGGATGTACGGGTCGGTTAGAGGGCTTTGATGCTATAGATTCGGATTTCCGGGGTGCCTCTGCGGAACCAAAAAGTGCCCTCGGATTGGTGCGGGTCGCGGAGACATGCTGCAATGCACCACTTAAACCGGGCAAGCTGGAGTTCCCATGCCTGGATGGTGTACGGGTTCCGGACCGTGGCTGCCACAAGACATTCCTGCGTGCCGTTTCGCAAAAAGTCGTGGAGAGTGTCGCAGAGCTGGGCCACAATGCGCTCGTCGTACGTGACATCCGCCGCAACGACAATGTCGGGCGCAAGGTGGCCCGGCTCGGCGACACGCTCTTCCCCCCACACCAATTGCTCCACCCGCACCCCTCGGCCGCGAATGTCGCTCATTCCATTGTCGGCAAATGTCGCCGGGACTCGCCCCAAAAGCTCCGTGTCTCCGTCAGTCACCGTGACCTGCACATAGCCCACCTCTTCCTTCCGTTTCCCCAATGCTAATGATACAAGCCCCGTACCTGCTCCAAGCTCAAGGATCCTCTTTCCAGAAAGGTCTAGACCGCTTTGCCCGTTGAGGAGGTACTGCAGGAGGAAAAGGGCGGCTTCCCACGTTCGGAGCCCGGTGGTGCCGGCCCCGGAAATGATCTTGGGCTTTTCCCGGATCCGGACCGTATGCCCGGCATCATCAATGGGATATTCGAGGGTATCTGCTTGGGTGGGGTCCAATTCCCGGGCCCCTAGCACCTGCAGGCTGCAGAAGAGCTCGTAAATGTCGTCGATGGGACCAGATTTTTCAAGGAGCTTGAGGTACTGCCGGAGAAACGTCTGGGCATAGTAAGGGTTCGAAGCTATGATTGGCTGTAGGTCGTTACAGACTTGGGCCTGCACGTCTTCGGCTAGAAGCGGTGTGCAGTCATGGCTGAAGAAATCTGCAGGGGGGATGCGCATGCCAATGCACGCCTTAAGGCGCTTGTAGTCAACCACCTGCATTTTGCGGGAACCGGTGTCTTAAATAGGAACAAGACTACTCTAATGGTATCTGAGAGCCACTTTCAATGCGCGATGCTACTCTGCGCGATCCCTCCATGCGCTCACGCAGGTAATGTGGGTACTGCAGGTACTGACAAATCCTGTATATATAAATCGATCCTGTATACAACTATATACATATATCTACTTCTTCACGTGAAAATCCTCTACACTTTCTTCTGGTCTACAAAGTCAATTGTAAGTACAGGTAAACGTATATTAGCTGTAAAAATGGCTATCAAAAAAGTCACGTGAACTTCTTACTCCTCAATAGTACCATTGACTCTAACCCTCTTAACTCCTCCATCAGGAATAATAGTCACAAGCACATGCAGAACCGGCGAGGAGGATTCCTTGATTTCAAACACGTGCTCCTGGTCAGGCGCCGTCTTGGAGTCATCAACCAATAGCGACCATTCATTTGAGTTGTATGCAGGCGCCTCCTTCCCATAGAAACCCTTAACGTTAACCTTTTGCGGGAAATTGCCCCGGAAATGCGCCGTGTCAATCACCACATTGTTGACTTTGGTGACTGCACCCAAGCGAATCACCACCCAGTCCACGTGACCGGCAGTTCTGGACCGTTTCGTCTCCCATCCATCCGACATATCGTGGCCCCGGCCCGGCAACAAGAGGTTGTCTGCACTCCCAAAGTGCTGGTCGCTAACGTCAATGGCCACTCCACCGTTTTTCACCGAAGCCGTATCCAAAACCGTGCTTCTTTCCTTTGGCCGGATTGGGAGCACTTCTCCGTAGAGTCTGAATCGGGCAATTCCTCCGTCGGGGTACATCCGTAAGCGGAAATGCGTATAACTCTTTTCCGTGGGTCCCTCTCCACGAACGAAAAAGTGTTTCTGTGAAGGTCCACATTCCGTCTTGTCGATGATAGACTCCCAGGCCAAATCCTTCCATTTGACATCGGAATCGTCCGTCAAAAAAATACCCTCCACGGAGATCTCCGGCGCATGGTTCCCGTTGAAAAAAGCCGTATCGATCTCACAGCCAATGATCTTGGCCGACGCCACTCCCGCCTTGAAAACAACCCAATCGGCTTCTTCCACATTGTGTCTTCTTGTTTCCCAGCCGTCGTACCAGGCGCCTGCATGTGTGAAGCGGGTGGCGTCTCTGATGGCAGGTTTTGGCTTGATCAAGTTTTCGGCGGCGGCAAACCATTCGTCGGAAAATGCAAGCACGGCTCCGCCGAGCTTCTCGCCAATCACATCGGTGTATTTGTAGACGACTTGCGCCTTGAACTCTTCGTCACTTAAAACCTTGGCCATGTTCAAATATTTTTGTTTTGTGGGTGGTAGTGGGGTAATTCGCTCATATATATGCGCCGGAATATTCCGACATATATACTGGTCCTGCATATAGGAGGGTAGATTAGATAGGGGCACTGCACACAAGCGCGCCGCATTCTGCCACCGACCACCGACCACCGACCGTTGGTGTGGTGCACACCCGTGCATCATTATCAGTCACCTATCAATTTGTGGATAAAATTGTCGCACTGGGGGGGTGTGCCTGCACATAAAGCGCTTTTTTTTCATCACGTGAATTTCCTGCAGGGAGTACCGCGAAATCAATTTTGGCCTGTATACCAGAGCATGACTGCATATAGATAGGGCCTGCACATAAGCGGACCCTACGCGAGCCGACTGCTTCCAAAAAAAAAAAAAAAAAAAAAAAAAGAAAACACGTCCCATTCCCAATTTTCCACCCGTGCACCAGTCGCATTTGCCTGCACACCAGCTGCATCGTAAACAACTAAACCTTCCTCTTTTGTTCAGAAAATAAACACAATGTAACAACCCACCCACCGTTTTACTACCAGCCTTTTTCTGTTTTTGGTCACCACACATCACCCCTTCTTTACCCCCGCCGTTGCCCGGCTTTTCTTCTTCTTTCCTTTCCCTTTCATATTTCCCTTATACCAGGTCCCCTTGGTCCTCTTCACCTGAACCCGGGACCATCACGCCACTTTCTGGCCCCACGAAACCCCAACCTATTGTGGGCCATCCCCCAAGATTTTGAGCCGTCTGCCAAAATCCCCCCATTCCTTCCCCCGTTTAACCCCCAGTTTGACCCCATCCATTCGTTAAAACAACGCCCTTCCTTGAGCTTCATTTGATCCTTTCCCATTCAAGCAAGTTGAATCACCTTTGGACATTTCTGAGATCAGGCAACTCAAGCATCTATTTATACTTTTGGGATCCGAAGCAAAGCTTAAACGCCGTGTCCCCAAAACAAAGATAGTGGCGCCAAAAATCACCTTATTGACGATAAACAAGCGGCAAATCCGCTCCCTTTTATAATAGACCATCCACAAAAATGAGTTCCGGTTCTGCGTACTCCTCACTCAAAAACGCAACCACCCACGCAGTCTTGCAGCAACCAGCTCCGGCTGACCTGCTGCCTGAACGAGCTCGAAGTCCATTGCTTCCGTCCAATAAGAACCACGTCACGCCCACCAAATCCGGGGGTGGCCGCAGCAGCCCGCAACGAGGAATCCCCAAATTTGCCATGGCTGCCGAAACACCATCAAATCGTGAATCCCCTTACAAAATGCAGGACGCTGCCTTCCAGGCAGTATCACCCTCGAAACTAAAGGCTGCATTATCCCCTCAAACCTGTGCGGGATCTGAAACATCGTCGTTTACAAACATCCCGCAGTCGCCGCGCTCGCCTATAAAAACCACAGGTTCCTCCAATTCTGGAGCACCCAAAATTTCAAGCCATGCTGCAGACCCAGCGTTACAAAAACAATATGCAGAGGCAATCGCCAAACTCTCCTCCATAACTTCAGACTACAAATATCTAGAGGAAGAACTCGCCAAGAAACTGACCAGAGTCTCCGAGATTAGCCAGAAACTTATACACCTGGAGAGAATGCTTCGAAACATGGAGGAAGACCGCCGCAAGGCCCGGGAATTGCATGACCGAGAGGTGGCTTTTTATAAGGAGTCTTTGGACGAGCTACAGCGCATGAACCACCGGCTCAGCCTGAAGTTGGAGGCCAACAAAACCTCGGCGGAGGCCCGGATCCTGGAGAACGAAACAAAGTACTTGACTTTGCTCCGCAGTTACAAGGCGCTCCAGAGCAATCTCGAGCTCGAGGAGAACCTGAAGGCCTTGCTCATTGACCAGATCGAATACTTGACCAAAGAGCGGGACTTCCTTTTACAAAACACAAATCCTCATGTGTCGCTGGGAGCCAGCTCGCTCGACTCAGAGCACATTGACATTCTTAACAACTCCGACTTTCCCGACAGCGTGAACTCGGACTTTGACGCCAGCGATTTCGAGTCGGAGTCCAACTCCGATGGCAGTGTTCGTGGAACAGAACACATGATGAGCTTACGCGATTTAAAGCCGGAATATTTCGACTCGTCGTCCCCCATCAAAGTACAAACGCTCAAGCAAGCCGACATCCAGAGGGAGTTGCCCCAAGACATTGATGAAGGACTTTTGAGCCCGGGCAACTCTTATGAGGTTTCCCAAGACTTCCAGTTTCCGGCCCCATCTGCAGCTTTCCGGCCCCCCAGCTTTCCAGGAAGAATGCCGCCTTCTCCAGAACAAAGTGCAAAAACCACCAAAAGACAATCGTTGCCAGCCCAATTCAAGTCTCAGGAAACACCCGACTTGGTGCTTTTTCCGATCAAATTGGCCTCGCAAGCAAACCTCTCCCACTGTGATGAAAATGCATCCACAGAGGGAAGCAGTGCATCCCTCTTCAAGAGACATAGTACCTGCACCAGCCGGCGGCCCTCCAGGCCAGGCCATTGCAGGTACAGTTCGCACGATATTGTTCCTATCAAAGTTGAGTTTGAATCCGAAAATACTATTGGGCGTACGCTCTCGGGTACGGCAATGCGAAGAGAATTATCCAGCGTGGCTGAATCTCGGAACTCCATCAAGGACAGTTGTGATGAGGCGTTCATGAAGTTGAGCGGTTATGGTCGGATCTCGCAAAGAGAATCTGCTACAGCGAGCTCTTCGAAACGATCCAGTGTGATTTCCAAGAGATCCAGTGTTTGGAGCGAAGCAAACCTTCTGAGTGCCGACGTGACCCAACAAGAAATCACCAAGCTCAAGTTCGAGCTTCAGTCGTTGAAGTTGCACAACGAGAAGCTTTTGTCGTACATTGGGTTTGAGCTCCAGAAGCAGAAGAAGAACATTAAGAAGCTCCATAGCAAGCAAAATCTCCGAGGCAAAAATGTGGCCAAAGGAATGGAGTATTCCGATGCCAAACTCATTGAAAGACTGAGGGAGATGCTCATACACAAGAAGCGAGTGCTCCGATCAGTATCAATCAACCCCACATATTCGCGGGCCATTTCCAACTTGGACTGCGTTGGCCTAGGGACACCAGCACTTGGAAACGAAGAAGAAGATACATTTGCCTTCAAAAGCCATTTCATCAACTCTATCCATACGCCCAAGGAATCGGGCAGCCGAGGCGAATTCTCGATGTTGGACACCCAGCTGGTCAAGAAGTACAAGCTGCAGACTTTCCGGGCGCCCAACACACAGTACTTCTCCAGTGACGATAGCGAAGTACTGGCAGTGGAAAGCGACGGGGCTTTGGATGTGGGAATCGACGAGATTCCTCGCGATGAAGCTTGGGAAACCAGCAGCGATGGTAGCGTGCTGGAGGTTGATTTCAACAACCTCAACCGATTCAATCAAATGAGGTACATGATCTTCGGCAAGGAGCACATGAAGAAGGAGAAGGAGACCGAGACGATTGCAGACGAGGGCTTGAAGTACAAGTTTCTTACAATTGCACTTGGGATCATTGTGGTGGCCGTTCAAGTGACGTCCAACGCACACTACCAAAGCAGTCGGTAATTGAGCCAGAGTCCCAAAGGGTTGAGCCAGAGTTCCAGAGGGTTGAACCAGAGTTCCAGAGGGCTGAGCCAGAGTTAACCAGAGTTAACCAGAGACCAGAGGGTTAAGCTAAACAAGAGGACTTGACGAGAGGACTTGACGAGAGGATTTGACGAGATGAATTTGGTGAGATGAATTTGGTGAGATGAATTTGAAGAGATGAATTTGGTGAGAGATTTTTACTTGAGTGAACAGGGTTTATACTGAGGAGTGACTGGAATCTTGGTGAGTGTGAGTTTCTAGACCTTGAGGATTGGAGGCTATGGGGGAGTGCATATATCAGGTTGTCTGCACGCGCGGTGCGCAACAATCAGACCACACAACGCAGCTCCAGGTTCGGACATGCGCAGCCGGGTGTTTTTCGCATCCATATAAACACGCCCCTTTTTCCAGCAGTCGAAACACAAAAGTCAAATCAACCAACCAATCAAGTCAAGTCGAACCACCAAAAGAAGTCGAATCACCAAAAGAAGTCGAACCACCAAAAGAAGTCGAACCACCAAAAGAAGTCAAATCATCCAACCTGACCAAATCATCCAACCAACCAACCAATCAAGTCTCAAAGCAATGTCGGAATACAGCCTCACTTCTGGCCCGAGATCGGCAAAAACCGTTCCCAAATGTTTTGACAACCTCGAGGACTTTTCCCTCACGGGCTCCCAAGAAAAACCCAAGTGCTTGAATTGCAAGGACTGTCCCAAGACGGCCAAGGATGCAGCGGGTCTGCCTAAAATGGCAATTGAATATGAACACGAAACGGAGATTCTCTAGATTGAGGATTCAATCACCAAAAGGATCAGATCTGAACCAAATGATTTTGAACAACTAGTTCAATGACTAGTTCAATGACTAGCTCAATGACTTGATCAATTCCTGGTGATCATTCGATAATTTATGACTGGAAAATGAATGACATGGAAGACGCCAGCACAGGAAAGGAAGCCACAAGAATATTCCCACCAGGAAACCCTGAATCCAGAAATCCAGGAATCCAGGAATCCAGGAATCCCAGAACCCGAAGTGGACTGGACAAAATTGGACTGGACAAAAGTGGACTGGACAAAAATGGACTGGACAAAATTGGACTGGACAAAAGTGGACTGGACAAAATTGGACTGGACAAAATTGGACTGGACAAAATTGGACTGGACAAAACTGGACTGGAGTGAATGGCCGATGGGAATAGTCGGGGTAGTCCCTTTTAAGTTGGGATGGTCGAGAAGCTGGAATGAATCGATTCCAAGCAACGACCCCCGATACCTGTGTATACAATCAATAATGTTTATGAGAATTTTATGTAATATGAATGGAGAAGTAGGGAAGTATAGTGTAGTATAGTGGTAGTGTATATAGTGTGGTGGTGTATATAGTGTTGGTTTTTTTGGGACCCTCGGAACTGGAACCCTCGGAACTGGAACCCTGGTGAGGCGACCCATGTTAAAACCTTCCAAAGACCACCTTTAGGTCTCTAAAAACACATTCAAAGTCTCCGGAATTCCAGCATTCCAACGAACCAACTTTCAACCAATTTGGAGTCGAAAAAGGTTTGTTTGCGTTGGGCCTTTTTCTGCTGACCTTGTCTGGTGTACGGGTGCGCGGCCCTCGGAATACCCTCGGAATACTTCAAAAGCCAAGAATACACTAATCTCCGTATTTTATCTCCTATTTCCATTTTTATACCATGTCTCTTAACCTGGATATATATTTGGATAGTATTTTATGACTATCCAGACACCTTATCCGGATCCCAGACCCGGCCCAAACCCGACCCAAACCCGACCCGATAAAGCGGCTCTATATGCAGTTCCCCGCCATCAAACATGAACATTCACGAAAAGATCGTTTTGTTTTCTTCCCAAAGTAACTTTAAGGTCATTTTGCGGTCGGAACGGGCATTGGGGGTGATTTTCTGGCCCTTGCCCGTCTTCTGTCCATGTCCAATTGCAATTTGTCCAATCTGTCCAATCTGTCCAATCTGTCCAATCTGTCCAATCTGTCCAATCTGTCCAATCTGTCCAATTTGTCCAATTTGTCCAATTCTCTTCCCCTCTTTTCCAATCTCTTGAGCCTCCTTCTGCCTCTTCTTTGGCCCTTTCTTGACATCTTCCACGTCTGGATGCAGTCGCGAGCTGTCCATGAAGCCAGGAACAATGTCCAGCCCATAATCAGCTTTGGCCGGCTGCACCACGCCCGGTACAGGAATGCCCGGGTCTTCAGCCCGGAGCAGAATGAGCTTCTCGCTTAAAAACGATTTCTTGAAGTCCTCGTATAATTTGATCGTTTGGGGGTAATCGTAGTGGTGACGCTTGAAGAAGTGGTCTGCACGGAAGAAGAAGAAGCGTTCGATTTCCTGCGCAGAAGCAGTGCTTCCTATCACTGGCTGAACAAGAACTTCGCTTCCCACGGGATTGAAATCTTCTTCTCGGGCACTTTTTGCTTCCCTTCCTTCCCTTCCTTCTCTGACACTCCGTCCTTCCCTTTTTTCCCTTCCTTCTCTCCCTTCCCTATAATTCCGTGCTTCCCTTTTTTTCCTGAAATCAGCTTCACTTTCTTTTTCTCGTAGGTTTTCTCGGGATAAAAGACTGTTGATTCGTAGACCTGCACGGTCCTTGTAAGGTTCGACGAAATGAATGAAGCTGAGGCTCTTTTGGGGCTGGAACTCTTTTGTACGGCCATGGGTGAGATCTGATCTTCTAACCACTTTTTTTTCGGGGCTGAATCTTCTTCGCTTGAGGTCGGGGCCAAACCCTCTGAACTGGTCGAAATCCAAATTCAATGCAATCCCGTCTCTTCCCAATGAACTTCCCAATGAACTTCCCAATCCGGTGCTTCCCACCCCATTAGTTCCCAATTCGGTAGTTCCCAATTCGGTAGTTCCCACCCCAGTAGTTCCCAATTCGGTAGTTCCCAATCCAGTAGTTCCCAATCCAGTAGTTCCCAATTCGGTAGTTCCCAATTCAGTAGTTCCCAATTCGGTAGTTCCCAATTCGGTAGTTCCCAATCCAGTAGTTCCCACCCCAGTAGTTCCCAATCCAGTAGCTCCCACCCCAGTAGTTCCCAATTCAGTACCTCCATCACCTTCATCACTTTCACAAGCATCATCTTCACTTGCGCCCCTTTTAACCAAATTGTGGCGCTTTTTAAACTGCTCCAACCACCCATGGCTAAAACCCTCCAACCGCTTGGGATCCTCCACCCCATACTCCCATGCATACTTGCACCACCACTCCCGGAGCTCGGGCTCACTAAGCCGCGGGTTCTTCAGCACCAACTCGTCCATTTTCCGGTTGATTTTCTCGTACTTGAATTTCACCCTTCGTCTCTGATGGCCGCTCATTTCCGAGCCCTTAAGTGTATCCCTGAATAGCGCTTCGTTTTTGAGCCACTCATTGAAACTCGACTTGGAGATCGACACCGACTCTTTGAACCGCTCAACGACTCCCGCCTGCAGGCATTGATGGGCATGGAAGTAATCGAGAATATGGATTTTTTGCAGGAGCGTGGCCCTCGGCTGTTTCTGGCGGGCAGTGTGCTTGACCATGAGTTGAGAGTGGTGCACTGGAGTAGCTAATGAGAGGGGACCACGTGTGCAGGATTGTTTCCTCCCAGTGCGCGCTCTGATTAAAATAGTGGCGCTGTTTCATATCCACCCGTATATTTCGCAATGACCACCTCATTGTTCTCCAAGAACTTTCTTAGTTTGTCTTAGTTTGTCTTAGGGTGTACTGATTTGTCTTAGGGTGTACTGGTTTATCTTAGGGTGTACTGATTTATCTTGGTGTGTACTGATTTATCTTAGTGTGTACTGATTTATCTTAGTGTGTACTGATTTATCTTAGGGTTTACTGATTTGTTCTACTTACTAGAGTGAATACATGTTATTCTCTGACAAAGGAGGCGACGGAAACTTCTTGCCTTATTCAGTTCCCTCAGCCACCCTCAGTTAAACACACCGTTATATTGGTCGACATTTCCATTTAGGGACGTACAGCAATGGGATATTGGGGGAATGTTTCTCTGGCGTAGCTATAGTGGCAGCTATTTTCGGGGGGATTGGGTGCTGAGACAGCTCACTTTCGCTTTAGGAGGTCTTAATGTTCGCGGAGCTCGTACGAGCAATTATTGTGCGCGCAACATACTGGCTCCAGCTGCTACTCCTGTTCCCAGCAAAGGCTCTGCTTCTATTAGGCAACACGCCTGTACTTATAGGACATTGTGTTTGTGTTTGTGTTTGTGTTTGTGTTTGTGTTTGCGTTTGTGTTTGTGTTTGTGTTTGCAGTTGCGTTTGTGTTTGTGTTCAAACTATTTATAGATCCATGATTCCCTCTATTTTCTGGTCTCTTTTTTTATAAACTATGGTATACTCACCCACCCATGGTTGGTCATGAAGCCCCATGAATCAGTGCGCTCGAAGACGGTGCACAAGATTAACCACCAAGTACTGAAAAATACTGAATAGTTACTGGAAAAACTGAATAGTTACTGGAAAAACTGAATAGTTACTGGAAAATACTGAATAGTTACTGGAAAATACTGAATAGTTACTGAAAATTTCAGTTGAAAACTATAATCAGTGGTTATGGCCTTATAAGATGCATGATTTTATTCATTGGAGCTAGGTATTGCAGCTGGAGCGTAGTAATTCTTGGTGACATGCACCGGTGGAGGCATTTAAACTCCGTCTGGATCTCCTTCGAATTCAGCTTATTTCAACTGATGTCACTTTATCTCAGTTAAACTCCCTAGCATTAGCTAATTTGACTATTAGGTTCTCCGAAAACTGGGCTAGTGCTATTACTATGGATGGATATTACCTACTGTCTAGTGTCTGTCTACTATTAATACAGAATTAGAGGATACTGCGATACACTTACTACAGATTTTAGAGGGTTACCTTCAGAAGATGTATTACAGTTGAGAGTTACGTACACAGATGTCGAGAGGTTTATGAAACACAGATGTCGAGAGGTTTATGAAACACCGAAACGAGAGTCGAGATCTGCATACTTAACAATATTTATGGGTGGTCCGATATCATTTCCATCAATGTTGCACAGATCTTCATGAAATTGGTCTAAGGAGGAATTCTCCTTTCGACAATGGACATTTTCGTTTTTCCATTGAAAAAGACTTTCCAAATTCTGACTTCGACAATGGACATTTTCATTTGGCGTGATTCAACGTTTTCCTGCATTTAAGCATTCAACCCAGACAAAATTCAACTCATATTCTGGTCACCAATAGACATTACCGAATTAGGAAATCTTGTCGATGTTGACCCGGGAATCTCGGAAAATCAGACAAAAGTCCAAGTGCCCAACCATTTTGGTCCAAGTTAAACACCTGGTTTCTTCTCTTGGTTTCTTCCCATATCCGCCTTTCTTTGACGGTATCTGCAGCCTTGGACGGTATCTGCAGGATTCGCAATTCCATTGAAGGTTCCTTTTTCCTGCCCCGTGATCTGCTTCATGATCTAATCCATGGTCTGGTCCATGGTTCATTCACTTTTCGTTTTAGACCCAATGTTCCTGTATATGATCCAACTTCCCCAAGGACCAACTTCCCCAAAATTGGCTTAAATAAACCCATGGACTTCTTGCTTAATCTCTATGCATTCCCATGCAAAAAGAGAAATCCCCGGCCTTGGATTTTCATGAATTGGCTTCCAAGTTTCGTCACCGTCTAAAAACTTCTTAATTGGGTCCACACAATCGGGTCCACCTTCTTAATTGGGTCCACACAATCGGGTCCACCTTCTCAATTGGGTCCAACTTTCCTCCTATTGGCCTCGTTTTCTCGGTTATACAACTTCCACTCGTCCAAAACTGCCATTGCATCCTGCCAATTCTGCTGTAACACCTTGTTTTCCTGCACCAACAGCACGGTTTTCCTGGAGTCGTCTTTGGCTGTTTTCTGCGGTGTTAGAGCCTCCAATGACGCCTGCACATTGTGGAACTGACTGTGTATGTTGGAGAGAAGTGCCGGGACACTTCCTCAAACGGCTCGATCTCCGAGCTGGCGTCCGTCTTTCCATGCACATCAATGTAATCCGAACGGCTCGGAATGCCCGCCAGATCCCCGTTTTTATTCCCACCGGCAGCATCTTCATGTTCCCTGCATAACGAACGTGTCCAAGCCTTGAGCCTTGAAGTCTTGCGAGTTATCCATGATGGCTTTGTTGTTTTAGATCAAATTGAAGGCTGTGTCCTGCATGGGGTCCCGTTTGGCACAAGTCTCGTGCACAAGTCTCGTGATATCCTTCCGGAAGTGTGTCAAAGATGTCCTAATCTGGACAGAAAAGGTGTCCTAATCTGGACAGAAAAGGTGTCCTAATTTGGACAGAAATGGTGTCCTAATCTGGACAGAAAAGGTGTGGATTCCATGCAGTGCATAACGTGCAGGAGTCGCACAGATAAATCCAGGGGTATAAAAGGAGAGCAGAAAAAGAGAATCTAATGAAGAATCATCCGCTCAGTTTGATAAAGAGAAATCAGCAATTCTTAGTCTTGGTTAAGGCATAAACCAGTACACCCTAAGACTGAGACGGTCACTGAAGTGGCATATTTAGAAGAGTTCTTAAAGAACAAATGTGAGAACCTTAAGGAACTAGTGAAGGAAACAAGTCTTTTCATGTGCCTCATGATGGAAGAATAAGATAGCGGTTATTGATCAAGAAAAGAGGACAAGAAAAGAGATCAAGAAAAGAGAACAAAAAAAGAGATCAAGAAAAGAGATCAAGAAAAGAGATCAAGAAAGAGAACAAAAAAAGAGATCAAGAAAAGAGATCAAGAAAAGAGATCAAGAAAAGAGATCAAAAAAAGAGATCAAGAAAAGAGATCAAGAAAAGAGATCAAGAAAAAATCTGTGAAAGAATATGAACCTTAGAATCCATTACAAAGGCATGTGAACCACAAGGAAAAAAAGAGGTTTGGAACTAGCCGCTTTTGTGGAAGTCAAGCAATCGAACAACTCTTTAGTATTCCTTACTCTTCACATCAGAACGGTCTTAGCCATTGCAGTGAAACAAGAACTCTTGGAAGATCTGGGAATGAATCTAGAAATAGATCAAAAACTACAAGAGTATGCTGGTGATGATGGAATGCAAAACACCTACACATCCGGAAAGCATAAGGAACGTCTTGATGATCTCACCGAAAAGGAACAATAAGACTTGTGTTTGGGGAACTTCCAGAAAAAAACAATAAGACTTGTGTTTGGGGAACTTCCAGAAAAAAACAATAAGACTTGTGTTTGGGGAACTTCCAGAAAAAAACATTAAGACTTGTGTTTGGGGAACTTCCAGAAAAAAACAATAAGACTTGTGTTTGGGGAACTTCCAGAAGAAAATGTTTATCAAAAAACATTCACCCGTCATCGAACACGAAAGCTTAAGAATGAAGATGGGTGAAAGTGCAGGATTTCATGTATCAATGAGTGAGACCAAAGAAAAGGGTTCGGAAATTGTTGTATGGATGGTTCAACAAAAGAAGATTTCAACAAAAGAAGATTGCTGGATTCAAAATTACAATTAGCCCAGGTTCGGTTGTGTGCAGGTTTCTATCTCCAGGCATCAAGTCAGGCATCAAGTCAGGCATCAAGTCAGGCATCAAGTTCGAAAGAGGACCGGAAATTTTTAGAATCCATAGTACATGTCATAGTACTGTATACTCATAGTACTGTATACTCATAGTACTGTATACTCATGGTCATGAACAAAGTATTGACAGTAAAAAATAAAATACATTCAGTTTAGTACTTTTAATAAATTAATATAGTAGACATAGTGTTAGAGATGGAGGTCCAGAGGAACTATGAGTGGGTGAATAGTGTACAGATTTCCATACCTTTTTTTAGCAATTTTTAAAGAGCAGTCTCAAAGTGTCATTAAGACTCGGAGAAGATGTCTGACAGTGCGCGCAATTATGGGCTGCAGTGCAGTGCGGGCCACCTCTATAAAGTCATGAGGTCATGCATGACATGGGCATAGCACCAAGCGACCCCGCAGACGAACAATGCCAAAACCATAGACTCAAGCGATTTTTTTTGCCTAGACTTATTTTTCCGTAGCTCCACGTACTTGTGATACCTTCACCAGAATCTATTTTGCAAAATGCATTTCTTTCTGGGAAGGCCATGGAAAAGCATCAGCAACACTTTGACAAGAAGCCTTGGCGCCGTTTGCATTTTTGGGAGGAGAAACACCCTAAGATTACTTCAGTACCTTGTTGGACAGTAGTGGTGAATGTTCTGCAACGGACTGTATATAGGGCGTGTGTACTGTATATAGGGCGTGAATACTGCACATGGACCGTTTCGACTGCACACTCGTATTGACTGATTGACTGATTGGCTGTCTCAGGACTCAAGTACCTTAACTATGACAAAGAGTGTGCTTCTCAAACAAATGATTTCACTAGACAATTACCCCACTTGGTCTTGTACTTATATGGGTATAGGAAATGTATGATCTGCCGTGACCCAAACACCCGTACACCTCCCTCCTTATAGTCACTTCTTGACCCCTTTACCACCTTAGCGCTTGGGAGGCACAACCTTTCGTTGAAACCACATCTTGCCTGTTCGGGCGGGCTGTTGGGCGGGCTGTTGGGCTGTTAAACAGGTACTACCAGTGCATCCTGCATATAACCGCACTCGCCCCAAATTCATTTTTTTCCAATACAAGTGATTCTCCCCGGTAATTTCTACCCCTTCCCTTGTTTAAACCTATAAATCTTGTGTTTTCGATTTTTGGTGGCTTTTAAGAACCTCTTTATCTTCCTTTTCGCAGTTTTCGCAGCCATCCGTACATTCTCCAGAACCTACTACCTCACTAAAACACCACCACACCACACTACACTACCACACTATTTTACTGCAAGTTCCTTTTACTACTCCCTTTTTGCTACTCCCTTTTTACGTTCCTTTTTACTACTTCCTCACGGCGGCGTCATATTCATATTCCGTGGCACCACCTTCACCTGCGCCGGTTTCTTCATGCCCTCGCCCGTACTTTCCAGGGGCTTATTCATCGGCGTCATGAAAAAAAAGAAAGGTTGCTGGAAGAGTTGTGTGCAGACATCACCGGCGTGTTTGCTGACGAGAGCCCCAACACCGGCGAGTTGGGTAATGTGAAGTTGGCCGTGGGCGAGTTGGGGCGGCTCTTCTTGAGCCGGTTCTGCATGTAGTCCAAGTCGCTTTGGTCGAGGATCTTGGACCGGCCAGGAACGGGTTGAACGCCCCTTCCCGCTCGGTGACTTGCCCGACGTGAGCGCCAAGCTCGAGAGGTATTGGAGGTTATTCAGTGAGCTCAGCGGAGCAAACGAAAACGTACTGGACCCGGGCTATATAAATGACACAGTAGCAGTTGGTGAATGGGAACGCCTGGCAAGTCGTGTTAAGCGTGAACGCCTCGCAAGGCATTCTTAGGGTGTACTGGTCCATCTATCTATCTATCTATCTATCTATCTGTCCATGAGTCTATATCATCCATGATTTTTATTTTACATCATCCATTTTTAGACTAATCTTTTCTTCATTAATTATTCTCCTAGTACAGAAAATACTCTCTTGACCCTCACTTTACGCCTACAATACCAAAATGGTTGAACATGAATATACATGCAGGATGTTGATATCCAAATGAGATCAACTTTGACACGTTTACGGAAGATAAGAAAAGAACACATGTTTAAGTTGGGCGTACGATGCACCCCAAGTAAGTTATATACAGGCCATCTGCAGCATACCTTATATGCAGGTCCGCCTGGGGTCCACATTTAGGGTCCTAGCAACAACACCAAAACAAAATTCATGAGGTGGTGCCTTAAGCACTGTAATATACAGTATGTAAAGTTTCAGCAAATTTCACTTGGTGTGTGTCCAAAACAATACGGTTCCATTGTAAACTGCTGCATGCACCTGCACACAGTCTGCACACTCCATACATCTATGCAGGACCAGCTTAGTTTAAGCAGACAAAGTTCTACTATTAGTTATAGAAAAGCAGAATACAAATAACTGATGATTTCTTTTAGAGATATTATTAAAACAACGAGTTTGGTGTTCCTGTTGAACGTAGTCCTTGTGATAACTTGGACGTACTGCATATACAACACACAATATGCAGTATGGTCAGATAAATTAACTGGGGTTCTTTATGAACCTCCCGTTTAGCTATGGTAGGTGTCTGGTGATATCCTCGGGTACATGAAGGATCCTTGAGTACCAGAGAGGCACGTGACTCCTATATTCGGGAATATACTTCCGATCTTAGTAAGTTAGAGAGTAGCAAAAAATGATTTTACTCTTTTATTAGTAGATTCGGGGAAGTACAATTTTCTGGATAGTACAGAATTTTGTGATGAAATGGACTGTGTGTGGCTGACACTCCAACAGATGACTTTGAAAGGATCCGAGATCCGGGCCCTCGGAATAGGCACTCACGACCGGAATTCCCACCTATACCACGTCTAAAAGTGCACCAGCCATGAACCTGCACTTTTCAAAAACTTTCTTGTGACCGCCGGAATTCCAGTATTCCAACCAATGTATCTAAATATTATCTGGAGCCGAAAATGGGGTGTTTGCATTGGGCCTTTTTCTGCTGACCTTGTGTGGTGCACGGGTGTGTCGCGGCCAGGGACGCTAGTTCCGGGGGTGGTTGCAGCCAATACATCACCTTCCAAATATATATATGTAAAAGTATCTTTTTTTGCAGTTTCTTTCGGAAGGACTATTCCCTAGTTTTTCATTCCCTTCTAATACTCACCTTAACGCTAAATATATTAACTCTAGATTTTCATTAGTATGTGGTGATGACAGAGATCTTTTTTAAAGATACAGTACCAATGTCAAATAAGAACTAAACCAGAATATCAGAACATCAGAATATCAGATTATCAGAAGATCAGAAGATCAGCGGAATCAACAGAAGCAGCGGAATCAGCTCAGTTTGAAAAACAGATATAGCAGGATTAATTCACGGCCCACAAGACAAATATCTGACAATCACTCAAGTGCCATCCTTTTTGGAGTTATCAGAAAAACGAGATAACAGATCCACATTTGAATTTTCTTATAATATGAAACCCTTGTTCCAATTTAGTCTGATATTCAACCGGCTTTTTGAAATAAATCCATCACATTCAACAAAACAGACAAACAATAATAAAAAAAATAATGAACAAAAAAAATAATGAACAAAATCAGACAAACAATAAGAAACAAAACAAAATAATTGACTTGGTAATTTCTTGGGAAGTAAAGAGGGTGGGTGATTTGGAGGTGGTGTTTTGAGTTTTTAGAAATAAATGAGAAGGGGTAAGGGGGGGGGTGCGAGGGGGTACTTATATATTTTTATTTTGTTTGTAAACCTGAAACATGCGCAACCACAAAAAGAGATCCCCCCTCTCAAAAAGAATATAAAAGGCCGCACCCCCTACTTAATTTTCCCACTGTTTTTTACTCCTCACTCCTCACGCACTCCTTCTCTATACAGTTCCATACACTCTACGCACCATGCTAAGGAATATCTCCTGGTGTACTATACTGGATTCACCAGAGATCCTATTTACCAAAAGGGTGTACTAGGTAACTATACTGATATACTATACTAGATATACTGGATATACATACTATACTGGATATAGTGGATATAGTGGATATAGTGGATATAGTGGATATACTATACTATACTGGATATAATGGATATAGTGGATATGCTAGATATACTATTTACTGAAAGGACTACTTACTAGATATCAATACTGGATATACTATACTGTACTGGATATACTATACTATACTGGATATACTATACTATACTATACTATACTATACTATACTATACTATACTATACTATACTATACTATACTATACTATACTATACTATACTATACTATACTATACTATACTATACTATACTATACTATACTATACTATACTATACTATACTATACTATACTATACTATACTATACTATACTATACTATACTATACTATACTATACTATACTATACTATACTATACTATACTATACTATACTATACTATACTATACTATACTATACTATACTATACTATACTATACTATACTATACTATACTATACTATACTATACTATACTATACTATACTATACTATACTATACTATACTATACTATACTATACTATACTATACTATACTATACTATACTATACTATACTATACTATACTATACTATACTATACTATACTATACTATACTATACTATACTATACTATACTATACTATACTATACTATACTATACTATACTATACTATACTATACTATACTATACTATACTATACTATACTATACTATACTATACTATACTATACTATACTATACTATACTATACTATACTATACTATACTATACTATACTATACTATACTATACTATACTATACTATACTATACTATACTATACTATACTATACTATACTATACTATACTATACTATACTATACTATACTATACTATACTAGATATACTATACTATACTATACTATACTATACTGGATATACTAT
Source organism: Metschnikowia hamakuensis (assembly GCA_002370815.1). Taxonomy (NCBI): domain Eukaryota; kingdom Fungi; phylum Ascomycota; class Pichiomycetes; order Serinales; family Metschnikowiaceae; genus Metschnikowia; species Metschnikowia hamakuensis. The sequence continues at coordinate 99,623 of NKZZ01001395.1, forward strand.
ACTATACTATACTATACTATACTATACTATACTATACTATACTATACTATACTATACCAGTGACTGACGAAGGCATTTATTCAAGTGCCTTGGATGACGTTAGCAACAANATACTATACCAGTGACTGACGAAGGCATTTATTCAAGTGCCTTGGATGACGTTAGCAACAATGGTTAGTCTTATCATCAATTGTATTGGTGGAGAGTTGAGTCAGGGAGGGTGGAATTGGAGAGGGTGGAATTGGAGAGGGTGGAGTCGGGGAAGGTGGAGTTGGGGAAGGTGGAGTGGGTATTCTGGATGTTCTTGGAGAGTAGTTGGCCAGCTTTGTCTCTGGGAGTTTTCATCACGGAATCTCCACATCAGGACATTGTATAGTATTATTCTGACCGTCTATTCTTGAATAATCACTATACTATTCTGACATTGACGTCATTATACTGCTTAGTATCAGCTTGTAGCGATTCTAATTTGTCAGTCTACAGAGTCAAGAATTTGGGTCTCTAAACAGGTGACTTACGATTGACTTTCAAAGTGCTCTGTTCACGGGCTACGGGCTACTTGCCTACACAGTAGCTAAAGTTCTGGTTCCTGGACATGGCTTATTTAACGCAAGGCTCCTCTGCTGACCTTCTCCAAAACTGGGTCGTAGGCCACCTCCGAGAAGTCCGTGCCCTGGATATCGGCAGCAACTCCGTTCAAGGCTCTTCTCAATGCATCCTTGGAGGCGGCGTACACCATCTTGGATCTGACCGGGGCGGTGTCGGGCGACCAGGTGAAGAACACAATCTTGGATCTCTTTCCCTCACCTCCACCAATGTCGTACTCAAAGTCGTACACGGCGTACTTGCACTCGTTCTCGGGGAACTTCTCCAAGAAGGTCTCGTAGTCCGCGTCGGTGGACGTGCTGTCCACCACAATCTCGGTTTTGGCGTCGTTCAACGCGTAGATGATGAACTTGTACTTCTTGCCCAACTTCAAGTCGTTGAAGGCGGCTAAGGATTCATCGGCGACGGCTACTCTGTAGGTTAGTATTATATGCTGGATGAGAAATCAAAAAAAAAAAAATAGCAAAGTCTGTTCACTTCTGGCCATCGGGGTATTTCTTGTCATGTATCTTCGTAGTATCTTCGTTGTATCCCATATTTCAGCGTCTTTCATGGCTTCATGGCTTCTTGTCGTTGCAGTAGATCTGTCGTCTTGTCGTCTTGTCGTCTTTTCGTCTTTTCGTCTTGTCGTTTTGTAATCTCAAGGCTTCAACAGATTCACTGTCCATAATCTATCAATTACCAATGTCACCAATTGAAGTAATAAAAACCTCTAGAGAAGACATCACATAGGCAGCAATAGATCAGAACAGATTTTAATACCAAAAGACAATCTCAGACACCAACGACACCAAAGACAATCATATAGACATCATCACGATACGACCATCACGCCTATTGAGACCATCATCAATGACACAACAGACACAATGTGGTAGCGATAATCATAGTGACGATATGACAGTGACGGTGAGACAGTGACGGTAAGAAATGACGGTGAGACAGTGACGGTAAGAAATGACGGTAAGACAGTAATGGGACGAGTCATGGGTCGGTATTGACACCAAGACGCTAGAAGTCACATGGTTCCCAATAGTAGCCGGAACAGGCAACCATCATATCACCACATCCAATAATCACCAATCACCAATCACCAATCACCAATCATCAATCACCAATCACCGATAGTTATAGACAATCATAGATATCACCTATAGTTATAGGCAATCAGACAATCAGACAATCAGACAATCAGACAATCAGACAATCAGACAATCATAGACAATCATAGATATCACCAACGGTCATAGACAACCACCAATAATCACCAATAGAATTATAAATTGACAGCCACTATTGAAATGACAACATAAATGACAACATGAATGACAACATAAATGACAGCCAATCACCGACGACCATGGCCATAGAAATATAGTTTGTAGCAGCCTTTTGGAATGACAACCAGTTCCATTTCTATAGAACAGCGGAACTTGAAGAACAGAACTTGAAGAGTGGGACTTGAAGAGCAGAAGGCAGAAAGGAGGCGGAGAGGACCGGCCCATTTTACTCTGCCGACTCGACTCGTCTGGTGGATTCCGGAATGAAACAAAACCAATTCACTTCTTTTTTTTTTTCATTTCCCTCTTTCTTTTTATACATACCCTGATCTAGACTACGGCGTTAGTATAGCATGGGGGAGATTTGGGTGGGGTGGAATACGTACCATAGTAAATTGTTTGTAGTTGGTATGGAGGAAAAATGCGGTTCGGGGAGGAACGTCAGGGACCGTCAGAAACGTCGGGTGCTTGCTGTATGAGATCCTGCACACAGACTCGTATACCACCCGCGCACACACCACTACATCTAAACCAGCGTACTAGCGGCAAATTTCTATTATATAAGGTTTAAGTTAGTTAAATGGTTTTGTATGGGTGAGGTTTTTTTGTGGGGGTACTGTGGCTTGTTACTTTTTACTCTGGTGGCACTGATCCTATTATCTACATTATTTTTAGTAAAATCACAACGTGATGTGGTGGCCGAGTGGTTAAGGCGTGAGGTGCAGGTTAAACAGCACCTCCTCATGAGCTCTGCTCTCGCAGGTTCGAATCCTGTCCACGTCGCTTTCTTTTTCCTCTTTTTATTTCGAATTTAGCCTTCGATCTACGCGCGCATTAACCCGTCTGCCCTGCTACCACATCTTCTCTCCTCTCTCTACACCTACTCCTTTAGTCCATGGACCTCTACGCCATCCTCGAGGTCGAGCTGTCGGCCACCGACACCGAAATCAAAAAAGCCTACCGCAAGCTAGCGCTCCGCTACCATCCCGACAAAACTAAAGGCGATGCCACCGCCGAAATCAAGTTCAAGGAGATCTCCAGCGCCTACGAGATCCTCAGTGACGAGAAAAAACGAAGCGATTACGACTTGTACGGCCTGGCGGACGGGCCGGATGCAGGAATGGGCTCCTATAGCAGCAATCCGTTTGCAAACGCCTACGGGGGCGGTGATTATGGGCCGGAAGATTTCTACAATACGTTTAGCGGCATGAACGGCGGCCGCCCGCCACCGCAAGAAGCACACCGTACGCCGGACGCCCATTTGGAGGTGCACGTGACGTTGGAGGAGCTTTTCCGGGGGAAAACCGTCAAAATCACGCTGACGAGAAACATTCTCTGTGTCACGTGCCACGGCTCCGGGGCCCGCAAGAAGGCAGTCCTGCGCCCGTGTGGCGCATGTGATGCCAAGGGGTATACGGAGAAGATCAAGCGGCTCGGGCCGGGATTCTTTTCCAAGGTGCACGTGGACTGCAGCACGTGCCATGGGGTGGGCAAGGTGACCCGGTCCAAGGACAAGTGTCGCCAGTGTGCAGGCGCCCGGGTGGTGGAGGAGACCAAGATCCTCGAGTTTGAGATTGTTCCGGGCTCCAGATCGGGGCTGACGGTGGTGTTGGAAGGTGAATCGGATCAGGAGCCGGGGAAAACAACTGGCGATGTGGTTTTGACCTTCCATTGCAAGGACCACGACACCTTCACGAGGCGAGGCGACGATCTCTACTTCCTGTACACCATTTCATTGGTGGAGGCGCTTTCTGGGTTCTCGAAAGTGGTGGCCAAGCACTTGGATGGACGGGCCCTCCACGTGACCACTCCGGTGGGCAAGGTGTTGCGTCCCGAAGACCACATCAAGATTGCTGGCGAGGGAATGCCTATTGAGGGCGAAAAGGCCCAGTGGTTTGGCTCCTCGTCCAAGCGGGGCGACTTATACATGGCCGTGGACATTGAGTTCCCCAAAGACAATTGGTACCTCGAGAAAAACGACCTTGTCAAGCTCAAAAACCTTCTTCCGACGGATTTGGCCGACAAGGCCGTCAAGACGAAGCAGGAGGTGCCGGCCGACTCTCTTCCGGAGGCCAACATCCAATACATTACTGATTTTGTTGTGGCCCGGGCCGACTCCACCAAAGCACCGCTTCCCAAGTACGAGGAAGAGAATGAAAAGCAGGGGGATCTGGAAGATCACGGCAACGGATACTACGGTGCTTACAACGATGCATACCAGGAACAAACGCCCGAGTGTGCCACCCAATAGGAGCCCATAGGAGCCCCAAAATTTTTTAAGGGCATCAGGGAGTTAGGAAGGATGGAACGGTCCATTCATGTATATATGGCAAAACGAGGTCTGTTTGGTTCAACTCCTCACAGTATTTGAGTGTAGCACTGACTCTACGTCATTGCCTGTAGGTAGTTAAAGTCCACACCTGACACTTGAAACATGAAACATGAAACAGTCATGAAACATGAAACAGTCATGAAACATGAAACAGTCATGAAACAGTAAGAAACATGGAACAGTAAGAAACAGTCTTCAACCATTTTTGAAGCATCTCTAAAGATCTCAACACTTGTTACCTTCTTGCACCATTGTTGACAATTTGTTCACTTGAAACATTCTTGAAACATTCTTGAAACATTGTTCGAAATTCCTGACGTTTCCGAAACACTCTTGAAATATGTCTGATAGATTCTTGACACTTTATCTTCTTTTCTTTCAGGACCTCGGATCTTAAATTATGCCCTTCACATCCCTGTGAATGAAGTATCAATAGTTAAGGAGATCATTAAGTTCCTGCTCAGAGAGTCCTATTGGCCCAGCGTTTTCCAACTCCGCAGCCATTTCAGACTCCACATTGAGCTCGATTCTGGTGCTTTCTTTTTCATCCACAATATCATCAAGAGACATCTCCATGGACGAGTCGAGGCTGGCAGCCAATGACCTTCTGCCCATAATATCCGGCTGAAGAAAGCGAAATTTGGGCCCGCTCAAGGGAGAAATGCCTCCGGGCAGATCATGCAAAGGCATGGGCTTCTCCGGCACGATTTCAATGCTATGTTCATCTTCAGCCAACGTTTCAATGAGACGGTCCATTTGAGCCGCCCCCTTTTTAACTGGTTCCTTGGTCCGTTGCACTGGAGGAATATTAGAAGCATGTAGTTGAGGAGCAGCCGAAAACAGAAGAGGAGGCACCGGTCCCAATTGCTTAGGTTGTGGTTTTTGCAAGGAATCGGCGGAAAACCGAGGCACCAAAGCCTTGGACCGGGTGGCTTCGTCTGGACGTAACAAGTCATTCTTCAAAGGGTTTGAAGGCTTTTCCAAAGGTTTCGGGGCTTGAGCCACGCTAGGTTCCGTGGGACGGCCAGCATTAAGCGTTGGCTTGGAATGAGAGAACCCCAACGTTGAATTGGATCTCCCTAGCGTTGGCTGCCAATTGGGAGGAACCTGGGCGGGCTTGTAGGGTAATTTCTGCGGTATGGACGATTGGGAGCGTTGTAGCGCCGCAAAGGGGAAGTTCTGGGCCAAGTTCTGGTCTTTCCCGCCCAACGGCACTCTTTTGATGCGTTTTTCGCTGGACGCCTTGGCGACTAGCGGCCTTTTCTGGGGCATCGTGGCATTCTCCGATGTTTTGCTGTGCAACTGCTCTTTGGACGGAAGGCTCAAGTGACTATTCTCTTTATCGAGATTCTCCCGTTTAATATGAAACGACATGGTTAGGTTTTTGGGAAGTTGTTGGGTAGTTTAATTGTTGGGAGTTCAAATTGTGGGAAGTTTCAATTGTTGGGAAAGTAAGGAGTGGAATGGGTATGAAAATGGGAGGGGGGGGGAAAATAGGGGGCCGGGGGACCGGAGGGTATAAATAGACGAAAAAAGGGGGGAAACGGAAATTTCTTTTTTGGAAGTGGTTCTCCGTTGCAAGTAGTATAAATGCCTCAAATATGGAGCCCTGGGCACGTATAGTGGGGGAGTTGGAGAAAGAGACGTTGTTTGTCGGGGGGTTAAAAGCCGGTATTTATGTTTGCGGTGTAAGGTGCGGGTCTATCTGCAGGACCAGGTATTTTTTTTACCGAAATTACGTTTTTGGTTTTTATGGTTAGGGAGGTGATGGTAGAGATGAATGGGTTTGTTTTTTGAAGAGATGGGAGGGAAGTTATTTGGGATTGAATGGGGGTTTCTTTGTTTTTGGATGGTGGACGGCCCGCGAGAGAGTAAACACCCGTACACCACATGTGTATTATCGCCAGTAAATGGCGCCACAGAAGAGATATGGAATTTCAAAAAACAGATTTGAGCTTGGAAAAAAGGGAGGACTTTAATGGTATAGATTTTATGTGGTTTACAGTAGTAAAAGAGTGGATATTGGGTGGTAAGAGCAGGAGACGTATATGCAGGAACACGGTAAAATCCCTTAAAATACCCATTTTCGAGTCAGTTCCATAGAAAGTAAACTCTAAAGGTTGGACAAAGTTAGTAAATATTGTTTTTGCAGGCAGAAAAGGGTAGTTTTTGATATGTCCTGCACATAGCACCACACCCCATCAATACAATATCGATGAAACACACACCATTCTTTATAGATCACGTGGTTCGGGTATGTACAGGATCAAAAACATCACACAGAAGGTCGTGGCAGCACAGACATTTACCTAAAATGGACTTTCGGGAAGGAAGTGTAAGGTTATGAGCCATCTTCCAAGATGAAACCAAGGTGAAACCAAGATGAAACGATTGTGAAACAATTGTCCAGTCGCGCGCGGTATCCTGTCTATAAAAGCCCTCATCCAAATGCATATGCTGTATACAGGCTTTGTAGTGTTTTGGTAGCCCAGATCTAAGATCCTGCAGACAGGCCGCATTCACATCAACCCAGCCTACAAACACTGCACCAGGCGAAGCAAAAGCAGAACAGGAACAGGAACAGGAACAGGCACTGAAACCCCTGAAGCACTGAAGCACTGAAACCCCTGAAACACGCCTGAAACATCTGAAATTCTGAAACACACCTGAAACACAGGAACACTGAACATACCTGAAACACCTGAAACACAGGAACACTGAACATACCTGAAACACCTGAAATACAGAAACACAGAAACACCGAAACATACCTGAAACACACCTGAAACAACGTCAAATGGCCAACTTTTACTCGTCCACCATCTCGTCGTCCACCATCTCGTCGTCCACCGTTGGCTGGGCGTACCTTACCAACTGGGTGATGGCGCTAGTTCTAGGCGTGGCGTTCATTTTCTACTTTGCCCGCCTCGTGGGAGTGCTTCTATCGTTTCTTTTACGGCTCATTGTGTGGAAACGGTGCCGGCTACGAGTATCGATCGGGGCGTTCCGGGTTTCGCCACTCGGAGGCCGGATCTCCGCCCGGAACGTGGTGCTCTCCAATTCAGACTATACCGTTTCTATTCTCCGGGTCAACTTCACGTGGAGGTACTGGCTAGTGAAGCTTACCCGGCTTCCGGCGTATTATGTGGGCGCCGATGTGGGCGCCGATGTGGGCGCCGATGTGGGCGCCGAGGCTGGCTTTGGCATTTCCCTGGACCAGAACGCTAAACTCCCTACTCGGTTCCAGGTGCTTATCGATGGGCTTGAGATCTTCTGCTATAACCGGACGGTGGCGTATGAGAATATCGTGGAGACGCTTAAAAAGGCGGCGGGGTCCGATTCGTCCGCCAGTTTCAAGTCTACTTCGTCCACCGACTCGTCGTTGGCGCCGCTGGATTCCGTGCTGACGGCGCTTAATGGTCTACTTCTGCTCTTGCCGGTGCAGGCCACCATCAAGCGGGGGGCGTTTGTGTTGGGCAACCACCTGGCGCCTTCGATCTTGGTGGCGTCGTTTAAGACCGCCAGTGCCGTGGTGGACGTGTCCCGAGCTGCTTGTGCCCAGGACCTTTTCCGGCTTGTGGTGGACCTAGATATGGAGAAGTTCCAGGTCTCGTTGAAGCCCAACATCACGTTTGATCCGCAAAAGTATGAGGTGGCTGAAGAATTTGCGTTTCCCCGAGATCCGAAGCTTGCCAAGTCGAAAACTTCCAAATTCCGGCGCAAAATGGGCCGGAAATGGCTGAAAAGCCGCCACGCCATTCTCCACTTGCTACAGTTCCTTGACCCATCAAGTCTCCGGCGCAATGAAGCGTCGGTGCCGGATAACCTCCAGTGGCATGGGCTCCGAAGGTACGTGGGCAACTTTGAGCGAGACCGAGTGGTGGAACTCCGCGATATCGACGAGTACGCCAAGTTTAGTCTTGTGTTGGAGTCCGAAGCCACTCGGATGGTGTACTACTTTGATTCTCCGGGTCTTCATACCGCCAAAAGCGACTTCCACACCTGCTCCGAGGACAGGTCCGAGGACAGCTCGGAGGACCGCCCCGAGTTCGGCGTGGACTTGATTCTCTCCATGGCCACCATCCACTATGGCTCGTGGGCCGACCGACAACGAGGCCCGCTCCAGGCCATTCTATTCCCTGGATTGGCGCAGGACTCGAGTCCAACTCCAGATACAAAACGGCCCGGGACCCTCCGGCTGTATGCAGGCTTCAGTTTTCGGGTCAAGACCAACGACGAAATTATCTTCCGGGTCCCCACGCGGGAGTTCAGCAAGGATAAAGGCGAGCTCGGGCTCGGACCGGAGAACCCCGAGGTGCTGGTTGCCCGGGACAAAAAGGCCACGAGGCCATTTGGGTGGATGGAAATGAAAATGGGCCGAGGCTCCGAGGTGCACTCGTTCAACTCGTACATCGCCACAGCAGACGGGTGGCCCAATACAGTGGCGGTCCGGATGAAGAAGCTCGAGACCCGGACCTCGGTCACCCACAATATCCTCTATACTGCAGACGAACATACGGTGCATGGCCGTATAGGGTTCCCCCTCAAGTGGAACGGGCCCTGCAGATGGGATTTCGACATGAGTTCGGAGAAAGGACGGTTTTTCTTCTTAAGGGAACACGTGGACTTCTTCACGGACTTGGTGGCGGACTTTGGGTCGGGCCCGCCCGCCAGCTACGAGAACCACCGGGCGTTCGTCTACCATTTGTCGTGGAAAATCCACGACTTCAAGTTTTTCTTGAACGTCAACGACCACAACATCATCAACGACCCCTTGGACTTTGATTCCAACAAGTACCTCTGTTTCAGCGGGCACCGGGTGGACATTTCGCTGGAGATCCCGTTGAACGGCGCGTTTTCCAGCTCGTCCACCATCGAGTACCGGGTTTTCACGCCCAAACTCGACTTGACGCTTGAGGTGCCGCCCTGGCACACCGTCAGTGCTTTTATCAAAGGCAGCAAGAAAATGGGGAGCACCGATCTGTTTGAGGTTTCGGGCGCCTACACGTTCTACCTGCAGATCCAGGTGGACCACCACAATTTCGCCGTGATCAATGCCATTGGAGACAACATCACGCTTCTCTTTTACGGGTACTTTATCCGGTACTTGTTCACGTTACGGGAGAATTATTTCGGGGATTTCACCACCTTCATGACGTTTGAGGAGTACACGCAACGACAAGCTCCGGAAAATAAGCTTGAAACAAGCCTGAAACAAGAGGCTGATTATTGGAACATTTTGAAGACGGAAAACGACTTGAATATCTTATTCACGTTTTCCGCCCGCAACGGAATGGTGGTTTTGCCCTGTCAGATCTTCGATTACTCCCGCCACATCAGCCTTACGTTCGATTACTTGGACGTGGATATCCACTTGACCAATTTCTACATGGATATGCAGGTGGACTTCTCCACGGGGTACGGGTACCAGGTGCAGGAGCAGGAGCAGTTTCAGCCCGAACTAGTCTTTTCTTTGGACCAGTACCAGAACCACGTGGTCCGGCGGCCTGAAATCGTCATTGATGGCTTTTCCGTGCACGCGCACCGGATGTTGGGAATCGATAACTTGACGTATCAGTGCAAGTGGGATTTTGCATGTGATTCCATTAAAATGGACTCGGACGCTCTGCTTTTGAACGGGCTTTCTTTGGCGGTGTCCAATTTTGCTATGGGCTTCAAGGACTTGGAGAACATTCTCCTGTATGAAGTGCCGACGATTTTTGATGCTGCCCACTTTAGTTTCCGGTGTCCGGAGATCCGCGTTCGGCTTTCCACGGGGATTCCCGATATGGTCATGGAAACTTGCTTGGAGGAGGTTTTGGTGACGTTTAACGATGTGGCCAATGCTCGGTACTCCAGCCGGATTAATGTATTGGTGCCGAGGATAACGGTGAAGATCGAGGAGGGCCCTAAAAGCCATGCTTTCTTGGAAACTGCCTTGACCATCTCCGACATTTGCCAGAAAAAGAATATGTTGGAGCATAGATTGATGCAACAGGCTCACGTGAGACGCAACGATGCTCCGACGCATCGGACTCCGTTTTATCTTTTCCCCGAGACAAGAGACGAAGTGTATGATGATGCATTGAACTCGGTGTTTGCCTCGGTATCTTTGCCTCAAGCGTCCCACCCTTTGACGGAGGAATATTACGAGATGCATGCCAATGGCGATGACCTTCTGAGCCGGTCGAGTTTCAGTGGGTCTTCCACGTCGTCGTTTTCGTCCAAATCGGGTGCCTCCAGCTTCGAAGCTTCGCAAATGAACCCCACCATCGATTACTACGACCAGGACTTTGCTCCGAAGAAAAGTCCCGACTCGGGATGGCTCTACGACTGTTTTGTGTTTGAATTCGATACCGTCAAGGCGTTTTTGACCCCCAGGGCCGTGGAGTGCGTGTCCAACGTGGTTTTGGACGCCCATAACCTCGATTTCCTGTGTTTGGTGGACCGCTTGCACCGGGAAACCATCCAAAAACTTAAGAACTTGATTCTCCCTCGCCAAATGGTCGATAATATGCGCGTGGTGTGCCCCAATGTGGACTTGAAGATGTGTGAGCAGCCGGTGGAGTCTCCGGAGATGGTGCACTGTGCCTCGCCGTCTTTCCGGGTGTTTTCCGTGTCTATAGTGGAACCGTCGTTGGTTTTATCCAAAGAACTGCACTGTGAGCGGCGGAACTTTGTGCTTGACCAGAAAATCAAGACCTCCTTGGCTCTCCACGTCAAGGATACCTTTGTTTCGGTATCTTTACCGATGTGCTTTTCTGCAGGATTGTCCATCCATATCCACGGGATAGAAATGTGGAAAGCAGGGCAAGAATTGAAGGACTTGAAGACGGTTTTATCGGCGGCGGTGGCCAGTGTGCAGGTCAAAATGGCCCCCGAGTTGGTGGGTCAAGTTGTGGAGTTCGTGGAGAGTCTAAACCAAGGATTGGGCAAGACACAGGAAAATCTCCTTTTGATCTCCGAAGCCTCCTCCAAATGGAAAACGCAAGTGATTTACGAACTCACGAAATTCGGGACGGAAAATGGGCTTCTGCACGACCCCAAGGTTATAACTAACCCAGCCAACATTCTCCGGTCCAACAAGGATCACGTGAGAGTGTACGATAGTTGGAGGGTGATGACCAAGCTCCGGAGCATGAGTCAGCAAAGGCTGGGGCCACCGAACCTCCAGAAATCCGGGTTTTCGGCGCCCAAAGAGGCCTTTTCGTACATTGTGCAGGCGTTCAGTCGGTGGAGAACGTGGGAGGGCAATTTGGCCCAACGGGAACAGTATTTCCAGGATATGATTGGAAAACACGCCAAAAATCCATTGTTGAACGTGGCCAGTGTGCATATAAAGACCCTTGAGGTCGGCTTTATGACCGAATCCGTCCAAACAGATTTTGTTCTTGTTGAAAATTGTCTGGTGCAGATCCAAAGCGTTCCTTCCTTGGACTTGGTGATTAATGTGGAGGATATGGATCTTGGGTTAAGTCCCAAGGTCTTGGATTTGGTCCAGAGTTTGAGAAAAGAGGAAGAGAAGGAGGAGGAAGAGAAGGAGGAGGAAGAGAAGGAAGAGAAGGAAGAAGAGGAAAAAAAAGCGGGGCTTCTTTTAGGGGTCAAGCATTTCAATGGTCGCTTGCAACTTCCCCAAACGGTGGTGGAAGTCCACGGTTTCGAAAGCACGGTTTCCTGTGATGTCTCTTCCAGCTCCAAAGTCGTGGTGGCCACCGAAACAAAGGAGTGTGGTTTCCTGTTTGGGAAGGAGGAGGCGGAGAACGTCAATACCGTGGCCCGAGGGGTTTCCTTGGTGTTTGCAGGAACAAAGGGGGAGAAGAGGGGGGAGAAAACGGGGGGCTTGAATATGGCCCATTTGGCCGGGGCGTTGGAGATTGGCCTCGAGGAATTGGACGTCAAGGTATTGGATCTTTCCGGGTCTTTAACCTCGGCAATTGGTGATTTGATGGATGATCTCCAGGGCTTGGTGGCAGGGAAGGAAGGGACACAAAACCGGAGCGGGGTTCAAAAGCCGAGAGGGACACAAAACCAACTTGACAAAGCGGTATATAAAGAGCCCGCATTCCCCGACTTCTCCCACATTATTTTCCCCACTCTCAAGGTCGCCGTGGACGTCGCAAGAGCGTCTTTATACACGGAGCTCTTGGAGCCCGTGCGTTTCTACACGGCCTTATCCAAAAGCAAATTTCAGGTGCAAAGCCTGGGCCAAGAAATGGCCATGGCGTATTCGTACGCCAAAGTCACATCGGATTTGGCCATTCTTCAAACGTCCATTTTGAGAACAGAAAGTTCCCGGGTCCGGCTCAACTCGCAAATGTCCATTGTCGACGGGTTTTTATTGGTCAATAGTCTGGTGAATTCCGGTTACTTCAAGGCCACTACTCCGCTGGTTTTATCGGCTGCAGACATGGTGATGACCAAGGAAACGCGGATCCGAGAACGGGTCAATCATCTCCGGGAATTGACCAAGGGGAAGGACAATAAAACGACGGAGAAAGAAAACATAAAAAGACTGGAAATGGAAAGACTGGAAATGGAAAGCTCGGAAATGGAAAGACTGGAAATGGAAAGCTCGGAAATGGAAAGCCCGGAAATGGAAAGCCTGGAAATGGAAAGCCCGGAAATGGAAAGCCCGGAAATGGAAAGCCTGGAAATGAAAAACCCGGAAATGGAAAACCCGGAGGAGATGAAAAATCTCTTCAACCACATTATCTTCAAAGGATCAGTTTCCCAAGAATACTGTGGCTGGTCCACTTACAATGATCTTTCCAGATACTCTGTGGAGACCGAGGGCCTTGATGTGATGGTGCAGAACATGGACATTTCGGGGCAAAAAAGCTCGGTGGTTGGCCACTTCAACGTGCCGGCCACCCGCATGTCCATTGTGGACCAGCTGTTTTCGTCCCGGCTTTCGACGGTGGTGGACTTTAATCTTTGCGTGAAAGTGTCCAATGAGAGGGAGGCCCAGCAGGAGAGGAGATCGCTCCAGATCGAGTCGGAGTATTTCCGGGCGTGTTTCAGTCCCAGTGTGGTGTTTAAATTGTACGACTTTGTCGACAGTTTTCAAACACTCTCCAGTAAACACCGGGACGGGAAAAGGCTGGAGGACAGAGTGGAATTGGACGGGAAAGGACTGGAGGACAGACTGGAATTGGAGGGGAAAGGAGCGGAATTGGACGGGAAAAGACTGGAATTGGACGGGAAAGGAGCGGAATTGGACGGGAAAGGAGCGGAATTGGACGGGAAAGGAGCGGAATTGGACGGGAAAGGAGTGGAATTGGACGGAAAAAGAGCGGAATTGGACGGAAAAAGACTGGATCAAAAACCAAAGAAATCCCAATCCAGCCTTGGGTTCCATTCCGTCCATGTTCTTCTCCATAATTTCTGTATTGGCTGGCTCTTTGATACGGCATACAAAGATTACCCCGGGTTCATTCTCGGGGCCGAGCGCATCTTTGCAGTGACCAAAGCCAATTTGGGCAAGCTCACGGTGATGGACGGCTATTTGTCTGTGGCCAACGGGACCACGGCATCCAGCTTCTATAGCCAATCTTCCGAGAGCCACAGCTTGAACCGAGCGTTCATGCCCAAGATGCAGTTAAACTACTACATCTCTTCTGAGGGTAAGCTTTGGGCTTCACTTTTGGGAGACATTTTGGATGTTCGGTTCATGTCCAATTCCACCATTGCCATTGAACGGGCCATTCATTCGGTGAGTCAAGTCATGGCTCATTTTGAAAAGCGGACCCAGGAGTTTAAAAAGCGTCCCAGCCGAAGAAGAAAGGAGAAGGAGGACCAACAGCTGGAGAAGGAGGAGAAGCCGGAGAAGGAGGAGAAGCCGGAGAAGCTGGAGAAGCCGGAGAAGCCGGAGAAGGAAAAGAAGACGGTGTTCACGCCCAGTTTCTCTGCAGTCCAGTTCTCCATCATGTTTGCAGGCTCCAAAGTGTACATCTACCAGCTCCAGGAAGAAAACCTGGGCCAGCCTCCATCCTTGACGTTGCATGCGCCAGCAGTGCAGATTGTCATTGGTTACCAGTACACCAAAGAGCAGAGCAAGAAACACCGGCTTGAAACGGAGATTCTCGTGTCGCAATCGGACAATACCGTGTACTCGTCGTGTGTGCCAGTTCTCCGGGACTTTGTGGAGGCGTCCAAGACGATGGTGGAGAGCGAGACGCATGACGTCAAGGCCAAAGGCACCGCCAAGCTGGACTTGAGTGTGATTTTCCAGGAAATCGACTTTCTGCTCGGGCTCAAGGTGGAGAAGCAACGGATCTGTCTTAGTTGTGAGCCCACGGCCAAAGTGGCGGCGGTGGTGGAGTTTGACGGTGCTTCGGTGCAGGCGTGTTCGGGAACCGAGGTCTTTGAGGCCGTGAATATCTTGGCCAAGTTGAGCTGCATTTCTGTTTCTTTGCAGCACATTTACTCGGACGAGAGAAGCGGCAGTTTTGGCATTGAATCCGTGATTGTGTCGTCCACCGTGGCGTTCCGGCCGCATGTGGAGACCATGACGTCATGTGGAATCAGCGAGATCGTGGGGTCTGTCAAGATGAAGCAGTACCAGGATGTGGACTTGTTCACGGATATCTGGAGTCTCAAGGGCGGAGACAAGAAGGTGGACGGGAGGAAGGAGGCGGCGGCCAGGGACGGGAGGAAGGAGCTGGACGGGAAAAAGATGAAGAAAGAAGAGGCATCGTTTTCTGCTGCTCTTGAAGTTGTTCTTTCCAAAACGTCCATCGAGGTGGATTTCGGTGCTTCCCTTGGGATCATGGACCTTGAAATCGATACCGCTTGGGCCATTTCTCGGCGTACCAGCAATTGGTTCTATGAAATCACGCTTGGGCTCCAGAAATTGCAGGTAAAGTCGGAAGGTCGGTTGGGCGGAAGTTTGGAGCTCGATGGGCTTCATTTAAAGTCTGCCGTGGACTGGAAACTCGAACAAGTACTCAAAATCCCATTGATCCACATGTCCGGGGGCCTTGGCGAGTTCAGCTTCAAGTTGGTGTTTGATGAGCACGTGTTCTCGTTCTGCCGCATGAAACAGTGGAATTTCGACGTGTACAACCGCAAAAACGGGCTCAACGTATCGAAAGACCATTTGTTTGTGATGATCCAATATGAAACCATTGAGGTGTTCTTGACGTCGTTGGCCGCATCGGAATTCTATGATATTTATAACATCATTTCCCGGATGGTGGAGGAGAAACGCACGTCGTACAAGGAAATCTTAAAGGATTCCAACACCGACGCGGCGCCCGAGGTATTTGACCCGCTCGACGTGGTCAAGAAACTCGAAACCCAAATCGAGGTGGCCACGGGAGTCTCCCTCGTGCAGGTGTACCCATATTCGTTCAGCGATAACAATGTGTTGGTTGTGGAGATGGATAAGTCTCGCGTGCAGTTCACGCAGAACGAGTATTCCGAGGGGATCTTCAACCAGATCGAGCTCCAGCTCAATAATGTCCGAGCATTGTTTTCGGCCACGTCGGGGATCACCGTTGGCGAGGTGGCGGAGGCCGAGGTGCATGATTTGATCCGGTATGCGGAGACGGCCAAGGGGGGGCAAATTGTCGGGCTCCCGAAGTTCATGATTTCCATGAGAACGTACCAAAAGTACCATACGAATTGCGTGGAGCACTTGTTCCAGTCGTCGTTCGGGGGAACCGTGCAGATCCGGTGGAACCTCGGAACCGTCAATACCGTTCGGGAAATGTATGCTGCACACAAGAGGGCGTTGGCGGCCCGGATTGAAACGGGAAAAGCTCCAGAGCAAGAGTTAGAAAGAGGCCAATTTCAGGAAAGAGACCAATTTCAGGAAAGAGACCAATTTCAGGAAAGAGACCAATTTCCAGAAAGAGACCAAACTCAGGAAAGAGACCAATTTCCAGAAAGAGACCAATTTCCAGAAAGAGACCAAACTCAGGAAAAAGACCAAACTCAGGAAAAAGACCAAACTCAGGAAAAAGACGGTGACTGCACATACAAAGATATCGACCGTGATATCCACGACACCATGGAGAAGGTCAAAAAGTCCAAGTTTGTTTATTCGGCATTGGCTCCGCCGATCATCGAGGCTCCACAGTTAAAAGAGCTTGGAACAGCCACGCCGCCCTTGGAGTGGTTTGGTCTTCACAGGAATAAGTTTCCCGATGCAACGCACCAGTTGGTGATTGTCATGCTCCAAAAGCTTCTTAGCGAGATCGAGCACGAGTACTCCAAGACCTTGGGGCGGGCATAGTAATGTATTTAATTTATTTAATAATAAGAATGTTTTATAATGGAATCGTAAAGTATGTATGAGAAACTAGTGCTGATTGTTTGGATTGATGCTGCATCGGAATCCGAGGGCACCGCACCCGTACACCAGACAAGGTCAGCAGAAAAAGGCCCAACGCAAAAGACCTTGATTTCCATTGTACCAGGATAGAAATTAGTTCTGTGGAATGCTGGAATTCCGGAGAACATCCCAGCTTTTCAAAAAAGATAAAAGGGGTCTGTGGAAGGATTTAATGGGAACCATGTTTTGGCAGTAATCGCGAGGGCCCAGATCCGAGGGTCCCAGATCCGAGGGTCCTTATTTTGCACCCATTTCATATTTTCCCAATTTTCTCTTGAATAATTAGCTAAAACTATTGATTTCTCTTCTTCATTATAATCTCCCAAGAATCTCCCAAGAATTGGGACTACAAAATCCTTAATTTAGCAAGGTATCTAAAGAAACCTAAGGCGAAACATAAAAGACCAGCCCACATGACTGTGACAGACGCCCAGAAAGGGTATTTTATTTGGAAATTAGAAGAAGGCGGACGAAAGAAATGCCCAGGTGTTTGTGGACGCAAAACACAGAAACAAGCCCAAAAACAAGCAATCTCGAACGGCAGACTTAAGAATGTTTATGGGAGGACCAATCTCATGGTCATCGAAGTTGCAAAAGTCCATTGCAGCATCTACTACCGAGGCAGAGCTTTTTGGGGTCTTTGAAGGCAGCCGAGAGATGATCTGGTTGAGGAATTTCATAAAGGAACTAAACGTTGAACAACAGAACTCCATGCAAATGTGGTGCGACAATGAAAACAAAAATTGACCATGTGTGAAATTGTGGTGCTGCAAACAATCAGGGTACCTCGCGCTGTTTATTTACAGAAGATATATTCATTATGACCACTATAGGCTTCTGCTTTGGCAGTCTCGAAACTTTTAGAGTCCTCTACCGTGGTGGTTTCAGGA